>PVJS01002412.1:0-39927 GCA_004027185.1 Glis glis | reverse complement strand
GTCAAAGGCAAGCACCTCAGTTTTCTTCATGAAATCCTATAAAAAGGAAACAGAAGAGAAATGGAAAGGAGAAACAGGGTGATTACATGCCTGATTGGAATTTGACTCCACTTTTCAGCAAAGGAGACTTGGATGGCTTCTGCTCAGTGGTTTCTGACACACCTGAACAGGTAGGTGCCTAAGAACTGTGGTTGTTCCTCCTCTGTGGAGCCTTAACATGGGGATAGCCAAGATTTCACATCTAAGGGCTTTATGAATGGTTCTACCCAGAAACCAGACAGTGGAGTGGACCAGTGCCAAGGGTCTCTGATTCCAGGCCTCCCGAGCACCCATGTAGAACGCCAAGGATATTTTATAAGAATATGTTTATTAAAATTATTATGGTGTCCGAGTCGATCACTATGCTGAGCATGGAAAGGAGGGAAGGGGGAGGGAATGGGGTGGGATTTGAGGGAGGGCTAAATGAGCAATGTGTGCATGCATGCTTCTGATACCCTGACACTTACCAAAATGTATAACTACAATGCACCAATAAATGTGATAAATAAAATAAAATAAAATAATAAATTCAATTTAAATTTTTAAAAAAGAAAAAAAAATATTATGGTGCTTCTGTGATTTGATCCTATTCTGCCTCTCTCTTCTGACCCACTATCCATTTCTCCTTAAATAACCTATACTCAATCCAAACCGAATTACTTGATTTTCCCTCAGTTTTATGAGTTTCCATGGCTTGAATCATGCTGTTTTCTCCCCCTAGAATGACTTTTTCCCTTTGCTACTTCAAATCCGATTTATCCAACAAGACCCAGACCAAACACTCCTCTCCCCTCAAGCTTCCCCTGAAACGCTCACCTCTTATCCTGCTGCCAGCTGAAATTAAACCTGTCCTGCTTTGGTCTCTCATTGCACGTCATATCTATTTCTTGCTGCACTCTTATTTTCTATCTTGTATTAATGTTATTTCTGTATGAGTTTTATCTTCCCTTTTAGATCAGAACTCTCCTGACTGTGGGAACCATACCAGATTCATTTTCATGTCCTGGTGGAAGCAAGTGCAGTAAATAGCAAAGAAGACTAAACAGACATCCGTGAAATAAATGGAAATGGTGACTCTGACAATGACAATGACGATGATTCATGATGATGATGATGATGATGATGGTTGTGGTGGTGGTGGTGGTGAGGTTGACGGTGACAATGTTCATGATGAGCAGCTACCTTCGTTAAAGGTTTACTGTATGTCAATTACCATCATTTTGTTCTTTGTGTGGCTTATAGAATTGTATCTACTCAGTAAAGCTTTGGAATTCCTACAGCAACCATCCTTGCTTAAAATGTTAAAGAGTGGATACTCAGAGATGCCAAATCACTAACCCAAAGTTTGAGGAACAAAGATTTTTTTTTTCATACTGGGAATTGAACCCAGGGATATCCTGCCTCTGAGTTACACCCCCAGCTCTATTTTATTATTTTTTTTATTTTGAAACAGGATCTCACTAAGTTCCTGAGGGCCTCGCTGAGTTGCTGCAGCTGACTTGGAACCTGCGATCCTCCTGTCTCAGCCCCCCAAGTACTGGGATTACAGGCATGCTCCACCACACCCGGCTAGGAACAAGGATTTCTCCCACATTATATTTCTTCTGGGACTATTAAGAACTGTAATAATTACCTGGCTTAACTGCCTTCTTGTCCACTCATTCTCATAATTTTAGGGAAGCACTTCCATTATTTTAGAATTACATAGCCTCTGTAGAAAACTTTCAGACTCCTTTATTTCTTTTCTTCTTTATCTTCTTTGTTTCCCTCTCTCTTTCAAAATGAGGCTTTTAACAAGCACTTAATGAAAGGACATTTGTGGTTAATTCTGACCAGAGCAGGACTCAGAGGACAGCTCCTGCTGAGCAGACACATGCCTTTGATGTAGACCGAGTTCTGGCTGAGTTAAGTGCTTTCAACTTCCCTTTAAAAAGAGTCATTCCCATAGGATTCTATTTAAAGCCCTGCAGATATTCACAAAAGCCGACAGCATGGAGCAGCACTACAACTCCAGAGGGTGTGGGAGAGGAGGGGATCCCCAAGTTCCTCCCTCATCCCACAGGTCAAATTAGCATAGTATGGATGCACAGTACAGATACCTACAAGAAATGGGTCTATCTTCATGGGTCAGTGGTCAAATGCTCACATATGATCAAGAGGCTGAATGGGTGATCCCACAGAAAGGGAGAGAAAATTTTAAAAAATAATTTAAGGTCTGCCATAAGTGAGGGATTGTGATGGCAAAGAGCAAGGAGACAAGATTCCAGATTCTCTCAGCTCTCTGTGACTCGGATTCCTTATTTGGAATGGTCCTAAGGGTGTAGAGATAGGAAGAAGCAGTCCAATCTTGGGTTTGTTGAAATGGTGTGGTCTGGCTGGGTGTGGTGGCACATATCTGTAATCCCAGTACTTGGGAGGCTGAGAGAAGAGGATCACATATTCGAGACCAGCCTCAGCAGCTTAGCAAGACCCTTAGCAATGTAGCAAGAACCTATTTCCAATTAAAATAAATAAATAGAATGGCTAGGGGTATAGCTCAGAGGTACAAAGCTTTTGGGTTCTATTCCTGGTACCAATAAATAGAAGATAGATAGATGATAGATGATAGATGATAGATAGATAGATAGATAGATAGATGATAGATAGATAGATGATGGGTGGATAGATGGATGGATAGATGTTGTGGTCAGCATTTCTATTAAAGTTCTTAATGTACAGATAGAAGGCAAACATCTCAGTCATTTTTTACTTCCTTTGTCTTTCTCGCCCCACCATAGCCCTGCATCTCACTGTTCAATGGGTTTACTTTTTAAACCAAGATACCATTTTCCCTATATTCCGATTTCCTCCACCATTTCTCTTTACACTCTGTATCCATGAACCCAGCACATTGCCTCACACTTTGTGGGTGCATAAGAAACATTTATGGGGGTGATTTGGCAAAGACTCTAGTGTTTGTATCCTTGGAACATAGTTCATGGTGAATAAAGGCCAGTTGGAATGGAATGAAGAGCGTGTGGCCAAAGGAGGGTCTGTAGAAGCTCAATGAGCTCAACTGCTTGATTTCAGCGAGCTGTTGTGCCTTGGCAAGAAGGAAGCCATTTTCAAATTTGAGACATAAATTCCATTTAATTAGTGGCATGAACTAGATGGCCACAGCTGCTGTTTCTTGCAGTGGCCAAGGACCTAGGGGGAAATGGCAGCTGAGAGCACAGAATGAATCCAACAGGCAGGGGGTGGAACGTGGCGGGCACACGGAGGCCCTGCAGCCCCCTCCCTGCTCTGCTGACTCTGGGGACACTCAGCTCCTGGAACTTAACCTTTATCCTTTATGTTTTCTCTAGGAGGGTCTTGGGTCCCAGTAAACATCCTTTTTTTTCTTATTCTCCAAATAAGGTATGAATATGCAAAGAGAATCTGTGAAGCAGTAGAGTTTATGAACTAAACCTAAACTTTGGAATAAAAAAATAGATTAACATTTTACTTCATCTGCACACACTAGCCTGGTGCCTTGAGTGACTCTGATCCTACCTACCTTCATGATGTTGTGATTATCATGTGAGTTCACATATAGTTAAGTGTTAAGGAGTTATGTATAGCTGGACGTGGTGGTGCATGCCTGTAATCCCAGGACTTGGGAGGCTAAGACAGAAGGATCGCAGGTTTGATGTGAGCCTCAGCAACTTAGTGACACCCTGTTTCAAACTAAAAAATAAAATAAGGCTGGGGATGTAGCTTGGCAGTAGAATGCTCCTGAGTTCAATCCCCAGTACCACACACACACACACACACACACACACACACAAAAGTTATGTATTATATAACCACAGATGAATTAACAAGTACTTATCAGGAAAATTACCCTATTGGAGACTTTCTTGCTCAATGACCTCATCCACTTATCACAAACCTCTGTGCAGTTAATAGTGCCTCTATCTACAGGAAGGAGACTGAAGATAGTTATTACTTGCCAGTGGCCACACAGTTCGCATGTCTGGCTTTACTATCTTTCAACCATTTTCATCTATTTTTGTCCCTACTCCAGCATAAATAGAACCCTTCTTAACTATCTCATTCTCTCTGCGGTTCATGTGTGGGTTTAGGACCTTAAGCCGTAGATGATTACTGTCCTCTAGGCCACCAGGCTCGCTGAAATGCAAGCATGATTCATTCAGATTCATTCAGCCCTTCAATTCCCATGCCCCGTAACACATGGCTTTAAGCTCTGTGAAAGATTTCAAAATGTATCTGCAGAAATATTTTCCTTCATGGAGCTTGCATTCTACAAAGGCAGACAAACAGAAAAATTATTCATAGCACCACATAACACAGACAGTGACCATCACCACCCATGGCATTGAGTGTTTACTCTGTGCCTAATTAGTATAATGGTTTGGATTTAGAATGTCCCCCTCGCCCTCACAGAAACAAGGTGCAATGTTGGAGGAGGGCATGGTTGCTAAGGAGGGGCCCTTAGGGGTGTGGCCTTGGGGAATATATATCCTTCCTCCTCTCCCTGCTCCCTCTGTTTCATGATGTGAGAGCAGAGCCTTGCATGCTCTCTCTCTCCCTCTCTCTGCTTCCTGCCACATGCCCTGAGCTCCGGACCCTGGCCTCACATGGACTGAACCCAGAATCTCCAAAAGACTGCTAGCAAATAAATCTTCCTTCCTCTAAGTTGTGTAGTCAGTTGTTTGGATTATAGCATGAGGATGCTGACTGAGATAGCTGTTCACAGCTGATAATTTCAGAAATAAATGAAGACCACCCAAATGAGGACAAGCAATTCCTTCAGAGCTTGCTATGGCAAGGGAGTCAGCCATTGCCTCCTGTGCTTGGCAAACAGAAGAGTGGGAAAGCTTTGCAGAGGAAAAAAATGGAAGTATTAGGTTGGCCTGATTGGAGGGTGTTGGCATGGTCAAGCTGAATGTGGGTAAGCTAGAATCAGGGCACCTGTGCGATAGGTTAGGAGAGAATAGTCGCCTTTTCCTGGTTGCTCTTTGGCTTGAGGTAGAAATAAAAATTAGGGAATCTGTAAGTTATTAAATCTTGACCACTTGGGGGCCCGTGACTTCTGTGGTTATGGTTGGTCCTCCTGGCTTGATCATGCAGCTTTGGGTCAGAGTTCTAATTTTATATATGGTCTGGCTATTGTCTATTTGTATATTTAGCCTCTCATAATTCATTTAAGACTTACAGTAGTTACATGACCTAAGTGCTATGCTATCCAAAGGAAACTGAAGTACAGAAGGATTAATTAACTTGTCCAGAGTTCTATAGGTAAGTAATAGGCAGGACCACCCTTCTAACCAGCGAATCTCTCTCATTTGGAACAGTGCTCAGGGGTTTAGAGGCAGGAGGAAGCAGTATGATTTGGGGTTTGTTTAAATGGTGTGGTCTACATTTAAACAATCCCTCCCTCACTGAACAAATGCAGTTAAATAGAAAAGATGTCAACAGCGTGAAAAGAAATGGGCAAAGAACTCAAGCAGAGAATCTTCCCAAAAAAGAAGTACAGTAGCTTTTAACATAGAAAAAAATGATGCTCAAACTGGGGTCAAATTAAGGGAAATGGAAAATAAAATTACTGCCAGATACCATTATTTACCTATCTGGTTGGCACATATCAAAGATACTGATGATACATCTTGTGGGTGAAGTTGTAAATTAAAAATCTTTCGTGAAAGGGAATTTGATGACATCTATCAAAATTAAAATTACCCATCCTTGACCCCAAAATTTCATTCTCAGATACTTTTTATGCAGACACCCTCTCATAAGAGTGCAATGACATACATACAAGGATGTTTGTTGTTGCATTTATAGAGAGCAGGCATTGGGTCTGACCTAAACGACCATCAGCAGTGGACCAGTCAATGGTGGAGCCGTTTATGTACTGTATGTCTATAACACGAGTGTATTCACGCTACAGGCACCACATGCTATCCGAGCTGCTTTACATGCACTGACTCATCTGTCCTCAGAGCAATCCTGGGAGGTGGCGCTCTCCCCATGCCAATGAACTAGATGAGTCAGTCAAGGCGCAGAGTGGCTGAGTTGCCCAAGGTCTTACAAAACAGGATTTCAACTCAAAAGGTCTGCCTCCAGAATCTATCCAGGTTCTTACCCTTCATGCTACAATATACTGAGTATATTGACTATTCAGTAGCCAATAAAAAAAAGACAGTGTTCTATATGCATTGACATATAATGATTGCTAAGATATAAAGTGAGAGAAAAAGGGGTGTGGGCTAGCTACACAATGGTGTGTGTATGTGTCAATCATATATTTCCACATGTATACATATGCATACACAGCCATGTGTTGCTTAATGACAGGGATGTGTTCTAATAAATGTGTTCTGAGGTTATTTCACCATTGTGTGAACATCACAGAATATACTTATATAAAAGGTAGCTACAACATCACTAGCCATATGGAACCACCGTCCACATGTGGGCCATCATTGACCCAAGCATCATTAGGCAGCACAGGACACAAAGACATATAGAGTATATTCAGAACAATATACACCAACTGGTAGAGGAACTGGTGACTGAAGGGAAAGAATGAGGAGCCACTTTCACCATAAACACTTTTATCTAAGTCTTGGGCTATAGGCATGTTTTTCTGTTAAGAGCATAATTATCTAGTACTTAGGAGGCTGAGACAGGAGGATTGCAGGTTCGAGGCCAGTGTGCGGTAACTTAGGGAGACCCTGTTTCAAACACAAAAATAAAAGGGCTGGGGGTGTAGCTCAGTGGTAAAGTGCCACTGGATTCATTTCACACACACACACTACACTACACACACACACACACACACACACACACACATCGCCAAACTTAAAACAACACATATCACTTTCCTGAAAAATCTTTCCTTGTTTCCTGTTACTCTTACAACTAACTCCAAACAGCATAGCCTGGTCAACAAGCCCCCTCCTGATCTCCTCCTCCTCTGAATATGTATCTGTCCACTGATTCCCTCTGCCCCAGTTGCTTGGGTCTTCTCTCATAGCTCAAACAGGACCAGCTCTTTCCTATCTCAGAGCCTTTGCACTTGACGCTCTTTCTGCCCAGCATTTCTTCTTCCATGTTTTGCAACTGTTTGGCTGCCTCTCATCCTACAGACCCTGACAGGCTCCTGAACATTCAATTTAAACATCGTTTCCCTGCTCCTGCTATTATCTGTCAGAGTATCCTGCTTTATTTCATTTTTTCTAAGTGGCACTACTCATGAGCTATAATTATTTATTTTGATTCTACTTTTTTAATGCCTTTTGAAATTTGTTATTTCCTTTTCCATATTAGGACTATCTTCTTGTACATGGAAGTGTTAGTATCTAGCATGGTAATTAGTAGCTGCTCAATAATATTTGTTTAATTAATTAACTAATTATCCCCGTCATTCATGGAGAAAGAAGCCTAGCATGTAAGAGGATTTGAAAGAAAGGATACCCTTTCTCAGACTACAGCGCAAGAGGTAAGAGACAGGATGGTCTTCCCAAGAAATCTTGCACTCACTTATTGAAATGGGCCACAAAATCTTGAACTGAAGTCCTTGCCTTGTGGTTTGTAGGGAAAGGTGAATGCCCAAGCTTTGAACTTAGGGCCAGAATCAAATCCCTGTGCAGCTGTAAGTTGTGTGGCTTTGGGTAAAAACAACTTAATATTTAAGAGCTTGAAATCATCTGCAAAGTTAGGATGATGGAAATATAGTGAGGGTTAAATATAATGAAATTGGTAAATCCCACATCATGGTACCCCCTCAGTTAATGGTTACCATAATACGCCCTCTTCCATCCCTTTTCTAAGTATGCAAATGCCTTCAGAGGCCAAAGATGGGAGCCATGACTGCACAGCTTGTGTCCAGAGAGTCCTTCCCCCGAGATCACTGTTACCTCTGTTGCTACGGGCGTGATGGTGATGCTGGGGCACTAGAAGCCCCTCAGCATCATGGTCCCCTGGCTCAGGACCATTGTGTTCTTGCTCTGTGCAGAGCTGCATCCCTCACACGGTGCATCGTGCTCTAGCAGTCTGCCATTCCATTAGCATTGCCCCGGGATTTGTTGTAATCATAAATTTGGAGTACAATGACTACATGTCTGGTCTTTTCAAATGCTTTCACTTGGGAGAATTTGGGTATCTTTATTATTATTATTATTATTATTATTATTATTTTATCACTTATCCTTGGACTGTGGAATCAAAGTTGTCTGGATCCTAGAAGGCAACCAGGTTATTGCTGATCTGCCTTTCCCTGTCTCAGAAGATGGGGGAAGTTGAGTGCACCCCTCACAGACAACAGGAAGCTGTGTCCAAGCTAAGATAGGCTAGAACCAGTGGCACACGAGTTACGCTTCCCCCATCATTCCTTTGTCCTGACTCAGTGGACTCATCGGAACAAGAAGCTGTGTGTAGCAGTGCCTGGAAAACACTATCCTTGCAGCGCACCTGAAAGGTATAAGACACATCATGGGCCGCGTGCATGTGTGTTCCTATCACTCCAAACCTCATTATGAAGTACAATTACAATGCACTAATATTTTTTTTAAATAAAAAAGACTGAGAAGAGGGAAGCTGAAATTTCCCAGATGGATTCCCTCAATGCCCTAGGAAGGATGTGGCCCCCTGGAGTGTTATTTTCCTAAGTCAAGCCTCCAGACCCCCTCAGACTTCTTCCTGCCATCCATGAGGATGAACTAAGTCAGAGAGCTTGCCAAACACAGGAAGGAAGAACCCCGCCAGCCAAACTCATCAGTCTGTCTTCAGGCTCTGAGAACATGAAATGGAAATGGATGGGATCCAGTGAACCTGCTCTGATTTTATTATTTCAAAATGCTCTGGACAAAGATAAACTGTCTCTGCCTGGTGTTTAGCTGCCCCCCCCCACTTCCCTCTTCTAGGGAATGGGAACAGGATGCTCAGTGATAAATTCATCGGACAGCAAAGCGTCTCCACCATGCTCCTCGACATGCCTCTCTCGTCCCTTCTGGATGGAAGTGCTCCATCTCAGAGCCATGCCCCCATTGAATCAAGCCAGACACACTCCCTCAATGCCGCCCCAAACAGCCAACTACACTTGTCAGGGAGCTGGGAGGAGGGAGCGACAGAGGGTGGCCATTCCTCTCTGCGCTGGGCGGACGGCACACATCAATCTCCCAGCAGTCTGTTTCCCATCTTATCAGGGTTTCCATCCACTTCACAGTGATGCAAACGGTCTTTCCCAGCAATGCTTAGCTGTGTGGCTTCCAGAACCTCGAGGAGCCCTGGCAGGAGGTGGGACACCTAGAATGAATGATGACGCAGGCCTGTTCCAAACTGTAGCCGAGGGAAGTCATACTAAATACTCCAGACACCATCTGTGCAGGACACACGTCTCCAGAAAGCAGACAGATCATCCTGCAAAGCAACCACAGAGGTTCCATGCCAAAGGGTAATCGGAAGGCAGCAGTGCTGGGCATTAAAGAACCCGAGTTCTCCTCTTTCAATAACAAACTCCCTTGAGTTATTGAAAGTATTTGCCGGCCTCGGTTTCTATAGCTATTAAATGAACTCTCTCTAAACTGAAAAAATTCACAATTATCACACACTATTTTGAATATTTTGGCTTCTTTCAGTATGTGCAGTATCTTCTCATCCAAGTCTGCATGGTGTAGTGAAAAAATAGGTAGGTTAAAAGAATACCAGCTCAGCTACTTGCTGTCTGACCTAGGACAAATTACTCACCTCTCTCGGTGCCTCGGTTTTCTCCTTTATTAAGTGAGGATTTGTGTTATCAACCTTGGACAAAACAAGAGGCTGATCTGAGATAGCCTAACATAGGTATTCCATAAGTGGTAGCGGCTACTTCCGTTATTTTCTAACTTCCTATGAGGAGTTCATTTTGCATAAATGTCCAGTCTGCTTTTATGCCTAGCCCAGTGTTGGCATATAGTAGATACTCAGTAAATATTTGCTAATTGATATACTTTCAAGCTTCAAGGCAGAGCAGGACTGTATTTGCTAATGGTGTCATTCTTGCAGAATGATTTTATAACCCCATTAGTTCGAGAGAGCTAAATGGAGCTAAAAATGTTCACGTCAAGAGTTGTAGTATCCAGGCCACTAAAACATTTGATTTCCTCCTTTTCTCCATCAAGTGCCAACATGTGAGTGAATTCATCTCTGCTCTCCATTTTGATGTCTGTCTTGATGCGAAACCCATTCCGGGAATGAGCCGATGACACCCCTAACCATATCCTATTAACACATCTTCCTTTCAGAAGCTGCTGCTATTTTACAAAATGCCTTTGGGTGTGTTGCAGACAAAATGCCTGTGACAAAGGAACCGGGCTTTGATCAGGAGTGTTTTCCTTGGCGCTGCTCTTTGGGCACTGCAAGAAATTTTCACTCACAACAGATTGACACAGTTATCAGTGGTTCTCATAAAAATCGTCGTGTGGAAGTATTGCTTCTGTTGCCCTTGCATCTCTGGTCCAAACGCTGTTCCAGGAATGTGGATCTCCAGCTCCGATCCCATTGTCCCCGAGGCTTTGACAGTTTCAAAGGGTTGGTTTATTTCCCAGGCCCTGGATATCCCTGACCTATGGAGCTAGGGCTACTTGGTCACCATCTGCAGGTTCAGTTGCGACCCGGCCTCTGAGACCGATCCTGTTCCCTGGTAGGAATACCAGCGCCCTGATTCAGTATGGATTCTGTGTCCCTGCAGTTACCACCCTAACAGCACATACTGCATCAGGTCGCCCGTGATCAAGCGGCCTGCGGGACCCTGTTGGGTAGCTAATGGTATGATTTCATTTCACTTATAAAAACACTAAGAGTGGTTAAACATCTGTCTGAGGTCCCATAGTCAGGGACTATGTGTCCTTAGCTTGTGTCTTTAACCCCTTAAGCACCGTTGCCTCCTGGCCCTGCCTCTGTGGCTCTACAGCACTGCTTCTGGCCTCTAGCCTGCCAGAATGCACTTCTTTGTTTGCAAGTGGGAATGATGATTTTTACTTTATCTATTTAATGGACACATAATAACTGACACATTTATGGGCTGCAATCTGCTACTTTGATACATATATATTATGTGATGAACAAATCAGGGTAATTAGCATATCCATCACCTCAAACATTCATCCTTCCTTTCTGGTGAGACCCTTCAAAAGTCTCTCTTCTAACTCTTTTGAAATATACATGCAGCTGGGCATGGTGGCACATGTCTGTAATCCCAGTACTTGAGAGGCTGAGACAGGAGGATTGCAGGATCCAGGCTAGCCTCAGCAACTTGGTGAGGCTCTCAACAACTTAGCAAGACTCTGTTTCAAAATTTAAAAATAGCCGGGTGTGGTGGCGCAGGCCTGTAATCCCAGTACTCGGGAGGCTGATACTGGAGGATCTGGGTTCACGGCCAGCCTCAGCTACTTAGTGAGACCTCCATAACTTAGTGAGACCCTGTTTCAAAATAAAGAATAAAAAATAGGGCTGGGGGTAGAGCTCAGTGGTAGAATGCCCCTGGGCTCAATCCCCAGTACTGCAAAAAAATTTTTTTAAATAAAGTAGGGTTAGGGGTGTACCTTGGAGGTAGAACGTCCCTGGATTCAATCCCCAGTACCAAAAACAAAGAAAAAAAAAAAGAAAAGAAAAAGAAATATGCCTTGCACTATTGTTAACTATGGTGACCATACTATATAATAGAACATCAGAACTTATTCTTCCTATGTAACTGTAACTTTGTATCCACTAATTAATATCTCCTCATCTTCCCATCACCCCAACTCTCCCCAGCAACACCATACTTCTGTTTTATTTTGTTTTGCTACTAGGGATTGAACTCAGAAACATTCTACCTCTGAGCTACACCCCTGGCCCTTTTGTTTTTTATTTTGAAACAGGTTCTCATTAGGTTGCTGAGAGTCTTGCTAAGTTGCTGAGGATGGCTTCAAACCTGCAATTCTCCTGTCTCAGCCTCTCAAGTACTGGGACTACAGGTGTGTGCCACCACACCCACCTAACACCACGCTTCTTGATCTTAAATCTGCACAGGCCTCTCAAACTTTACTGTGCATACAAATTGCTTGTGAGTGACTTGGGGAAGGGGAGGACTTCATAGAGAAGTTTGGGGAGGGTGTTTGAGGTCAAGAGAATAGCATAACAAAGAATTATAGGCAAGAGGAACATAACTCTTGGGGAACTTCAAGTAGCCAGGCTGGTCTAGCAACAAGTCCAACTTCCACAGTTCCCAGTCTAATGATATCCGAGTAACATTGCCAGGACCAGATTCTTAAGAGATGAAGCAAGAGATAGAGACAGGTATGAGCACCAGGACTGCAAGACACAAAAAAGAAAGCCTGAGGTAGATTATCTGAGAAGGAAAGCAGGGTCATAACACAAGGACAAAATGCAAAGGTCAGTCTACAAGTGGAAAGAACTGGCTTAATGACAGTTCTATTGTTCGAAGTTTCAAAGTGAACTCAAAACCCCAGCCAAGGGTGGGCCCAGCAAAGCCTGAGAGAACACAAAGATCCTGCAGGGAAACCCTCCTAGGCAGAGACATAAGTGGCCAGTATCGATGTCCAGCCCCGATTCACAGGTTCTTGCTTTGCAAAACACGGTCTGGGACAAAATTTCACCCCTCGGATATTCATGCCAACAATACCTACCCGAATCTAATTAAGAGGAAGCATTAGACAATCTCACGTAGAGGGACCTTCTACAAAATAACTGGACTGTACTATCCAAACTTGTCAAGGTCAAGCAATTGCTCCAGACTATAGAAGATTCGAGAGACAGAAGAACACCTAAATGCAAACCATGGTCTTTGCCCGGATCCTAGATCAAAGGGAAAAAATTGCTATAAAAGTCATTTTTGGAACAATTAAAAAAACATTTAAATATGGCGTGTGAAATAATACATAATAATATTGTATCAATGTTAAATGTCCTGCTTGTGGTAACTGTAAAGATTGTCCCTGTTCTTAGGAAATATAAATTGAAGAGTTTAGAAGTAGAGGGACACTACTTACTTTCAAATAGTTCAGGAAAACAATCACATTTAAGTATGCAGAGAAAGAATGATAATCCAGGCATGGTGGTGCACACTTGCAATCCCAGTACTTGGGGGGCTGAGACAGTAGGATTGCAGGTTCAAGACCAGCCTCAGCCACTTAGTAAGGCCCTCCACAACTTAGTGAGACCCTGTTTCAAAATGAAAAGAAAAGTACAGCTGGGGGTGTAGCTCAGAGGCAGAGTGCCCTGGGTTCATTCCCCTGTAAAACACACACACACACACACACACACACACACACACACACACACACACAGAATGATAAACCAAATAGGGCAAAATATAAACAATCAGTGATTTTGAATTTGAGTAAAAGTAGACAATACTTTCTTGTGCTCTTCTTGCATTTTTTCTCTAAGTTTGAAATTGGTATCTTTTTTCAGGCATTAAAGACTTAAGAGACATAAAAGAAAAAATGGTTTTTTAGTCAGCAATTTATTAGATATTCTCAAGCCTGATCCCACACCCAGAGAATCAGAATCCACACTTCAGCAAGAACACCAAGTGATTTAGTTATATGCACATTCAGGTTTGAGAATCTCTGCTCTACAAGGTTCAGGACTGAGCACCTGGCCTCAGTTGTCAGACATCTTGATCATGAATCACCTGAATTCCATGTCCCTAACTCCTATGCACTCCTCAAAACACAATTCAGAACTCATCTTCTCTGTGGAAATGCATCTGCCCCTACCCACAGCTCTGTCCCAGAATATTGCACCTTAGTGCTTTCCAGGGAGATTTTCTTTTATTCTCACCCTATTTTCCATTATATTGAAATTCATTTTTGTTTTCCTGTTAGTCTGAGAGGTAGTTATTATTTGTTGTATTCTCAGCAGTCAGGCAGGTAATGCTGGAGCATGGGACTCTTTGGAGTGAAGGAATGAATGGATATTTGAATGAATAAATTGAACTCTGTGTTTTCAGCCCCCATGTTAAATTCATGGCTCCAGGAAGATCCACTAGAGTGTCAAAAAGGACAAGAGGTAATTTAGATTTAGTAGGCACCAAAGGGAACAAAGAAGTTGGTAAGAAGGAAGCCTCTGCACACAGATACCCAGCCTTTGACCCAACATTGCTTCTATGCACTACAAACGTAACTAGCTTCAAATTTTCCTCACGATTCTTGGCAATTGTATAAATTCCCACTGGCTCTCTGACCCAGTAAAGTATTGCTATAGTAACAATCCATTGGTCATATCCACTTGCCACAAGATGCGTAGAGGTTAAGAAGATACAATAAATAAGAAAAGATCAGCTTAGCCAATATTATGGTCCACTCAGGGTTGCCAGGGTAAAAAGAAGAAAGGCCAAAGTGACAGATATAAGGACCTGCTTTTTGGAAAGTATGTGCCATTGTTATCCTGGAGACAGCCCTTTCTCTCAACCCTGGCAGGTGCGGGTGGAAATACAGCACAGGAGATCAGAAGCTCAAATCACTGAAGACAGGAGCAGCTTTGGTTTGGGAAGCATGATCTCTCCCTCTTGTCTTCAAATGCACAATAAGGAATGGATCTATAATGAGCTGCTTCCATCCAAGAGGTAAAGCAAATTTAAAAGAACCTACTAGTTACAATCCAGCATCCCTGGTGTTTTCAGTAAAAGGATAATTTCAGATATCAAAAGGAAACGTCCGTGGGCTACACAAGGCTGTGTGGACTAAGGGCCTTTCAACACACAGAAGGTCTGCTGCCATGGTACTTGCAGAAGAAATATTTTATTTTAACTCAATGTGGGACTTTTTAAGAATTCCCCCAGGAACAGGGTTTTGCCAAAAATCGGAGCTTAATTTAATGAGGGTGAAAAGTTTAAGAAAGAAATATAAAAGGAAAGTCCTGAAAGGACGGAAGAGACTTGGAGCAGGAACCTGTGCTCGACTAGTTGAAAAATATCAGCGATGGCAGTGAGCAGAGTCAGGCCATTAGGAGGTACTGAGCCTCTTGGGGGATTTTCAATGAGGTTATCTTCAGCCTGCTACATGTGCAGGAAGCTTCTCAAATGCAGAATAAAGAGGAACCATGTTGAATTGCTTGAAGACATTTATTTTATTTAACGTCTACTAGGTGCCAGGTAACATCATTTGCATCTATATGGTGGGCAGCATAACGTTTGTTTACCAGATACAAAGGCAGAGAAAGGTGAAAGAGACCTACCCCAGAACACAGGTAGATTTCAGAAAGGATGCCATTCCCCAGCCTGAGGGGGACCACAGAAGACTTTTAAGAAGCCATCTCTCTTAAAAATAGGACAATCAAGTCCCATCTCCTGGTACCTCTTCCTACTTACCTCTGAACCACCTTGTTCTGTCTAGCTTGCAGACACCTACTGTGAATCTCCACTTTAGACCTGCTTGCCTCTGTCTGTTCTCCTATGGATGTATCGCGTTTTGCGTCGCCCTTTGTTTCAAAGCCCCCTTCACTCATGATACATCTCCAATTCACCCACAATGTACCTTTTGGTGCCCAGGGCAGCAACCAAGGACCATGCGCCTGACTCCTCTGCCCGGTCTTGGCTCTCAGGGTGCCAGCTGAAAAAGGGCAGGTTCCTGGTCCTCTGTGAGCTAGGATTTAAATCCAGATGTCTAACTCCAAGACCCAGGTTCATTCTCTTGCACCAAGAGACTTTGGCTAATGTGGGAGTTTTGTTTCCAAACATAGAACAAGAAGAGACTTAAGAATGCTAAGTAAATCATACAGGATTCAGATTTTAATGAAGTATTGAGACTTTAAATGTGGACTCCACTGATTAAGAATGTGTGATTATTCCAATGTTGGCAGGCCTGAAAATTACCTTGGTACCACCTTTGAAGGAAAAAAAAAACCTGTTAAGCAAATGAGTAATGTAAACTGAATCAAAAGGGAGGAGGAATAAAGAAGGGCTCTCGGGGAGTGCTCAGCCTGATTATAATCCAGAAATGGCCAGAGCGGAGTTGGATGAATGAAAGGAGCCACAATGGGGTCTGATAATATCGTAGAAAATCGAATGAGAAAGGAGAAAATCAGGAGCAACTTCTGAGAAGCCTTCAGAGCGAGAGAAAAAAAAAAAAGGTTTACACATATTATCCACTAGGTTTCTTAACTATTAAAATAATCTTTTATGTATTTTTAGTTCTAAGCAGATAACTGAAGGTTTAGATTTGCATGGCACTATACTCAGATGTTTGTATCACCTCCAAAATGTGTTTGTTGAAACCTAACTTCTAATGTGATGGTATGTGGAAGTAGGGTCTTTAGGGAGGGGATCAGGTCGTAAGTGTAGAACCCTCAAAAAAGGGATCCATGCCCTAATATGAGAGGCCAAAGGGAACATGTTTGCTCCCTCCACCATGTGAGGGCACAGCAAGAGGGCACCATCAATGAACCAGAAACCAGGCCTCAACAAAACCTAATCTGCCCATGCTTTGGTCTCAGATGTCCAGCCTGCAGAACTCTGGGAAATGAAGAACTGTTGTTTATAAGCCACCTGGTCTATGGCATCTTGTTATAGCAACTCAAATGGACTAAGACACACCATCATCCTGCTACTCTGAAACCTGTGTGTGTCCCTGCAGGCCTGCAACACCAGTCAGACTGGGAGATATGATTGAGTGCACTCACAATATCACGCATGCCTGGCACATGAGAACTACCCATGAATGCATATGTGAATAAAAATAGGACTGCAAACTACATATTAGTTCATTAAATTGTTTGTTTAATTACCTTCCTCTCTCTATGCCATGAGTCTATAAGCCTCATGAGGGGAGGGCCCAGTGCTATTTACCTCCTCAAGCCAGCCAGAGTCACTACACACAGCATAAGATATTTGTCATACATGATAAACCCATGATGGCTTAGTCTGGCACTCAAGAGACTTAGCAACCTGACCCCACCCAGCATCACTAACACAATTTCCCCGTAACCCGTTACCCCAAGTACTGCACTTTGCTCCCGCCAAATTAGTCTTACTAGTCACCAAGCTTACCATGGACAGCTCCAGATCATATTTTAAGTCCCAAGAAATGGGGCCATTTCTTTTGTGTTCTTTTATTTTTTTTTTATCAGCTTCATTGAAACATAATTGACAAATAAAAATTGTACAAAACCAGGGGGTACAATGTAATGTTTATATATGTGTAATAAATGCACACACATATCCATTGTGTAATGATGACTTCAATCAAGCTAATTAGCTAATTAGCGTATCTATCACTTCTCCTTATCACTTTTTTGTGTGTGTTAAAAAATACTTAAAATGTTTTCTTATAGTAAATTTCAATGACACATTATTAACTATCATCAGCATGTTATATGTTAGAGCCCCAGAATTCATTCATCTCATAACTGAAAATGTATACCCATTTACCAACCTGTCCTCATTTCTCCTGCCTCCAACACCTAACCCATTATAACCCATTTGCTTCTACGTATTTGACACTTCTAGATTCCACATGTGAGACCATGCAGTATTTTTCTTTCTGTTTCTGGCTTATTTCACTTAGTATAAGGTCCTCCAGGTTCATTCATGTTGTTGAAAATAGCAGGATCTCCCTCTTCTTTTAAGGCTAAATGATATTCCGTTGTGTACATATAGCACAGTGTATCCATTCACCCACCAAGAGAAACTTGGATTTTTTTCTATTTATTGGCTATTGTAAATGTAAATGTGCTTCAATGACTATGGGATGTGCAGACATCTCTTCCACGTATTGACTTCATTTTCTTGGGTTGTGAACCCAGAAGAGAAATTGCTAGGTCACGTGGTCATTGTATTTTTAAATTTTTGAGGAAATATTCATACTGTTTTCCTTCATGGCTGTGCCACATTATATTCCCACACAGTGCCCAAGGGTTCCTATTTCTCTGCGCCCTGGCTGGCACTGGCTATCTCTTAACTTTTTAATAATAATCATCCTAACAGGTGTGTGGTTATATCTCATTATGATTTTGATTTGCATTTCTATGATGATTAGTGATGTTGAGCACTTTTCATATACCTGCTAGCATGAATGTATTATCATATGCCTATTCAGGTCCCATGCCCATTTCTTTGAGTTATTTGTAGGGTTTTTTTTTGTCTTTGTTGTTTGTTTGTTTTTCTATTGAATTGTGTGAGTTTATTATATGTTTTGGACATTAACATCTTATCAGATGTATGGTTTGCAAATCTTTTCTCCCAATCTGCATGTTGCCTTTCCATTTTGTTGTTTCCATTGCTGTGCAGAGCGTCTTAGTTTTATGTAGGCCCATTTGTTCATTTGCTTTTGTTGCCAGAAATTTTGGTGTTAATCCAAAAAAAAATCACTGCCAATTGCCAATGTCAAGGAACATTTCCTTTGTGTTTTATTTAAGAGTTTTGTGGTTTCAGGTCTAACTCATTTCAAGTTAATTTTTGCATGATATAAGGTAACAGTGCAATTCCATTCTTATCTATGTGAATATACAGTTTTCCCAACACCACTTATTGAAGAAACTATCCTTTCCCTATTGTATATTCTTGGTGACCCTGCCAAAAGTTAACCACACATGCTTGGGTTTCTTTGGGGGGGGGCTTTCTACTCTGTTCCATCCATCTATATATCTGTTTTTATGCCTTCCCATACTGTTTTGATTACTATAGATTCAAAATATAATTTGAAGTCAGGACGTGTCATGCCTCCAACTTCACTGTTCTTTCTCAAGATTGCTTTGGCTATATGTGCTCTTTTGTGGTTCAATGTGAATTTTAACAATGTCATTGTTTTCTCTTTCTGTGAAAGGTAACATTTTGAAAAGGATTGCTTTGAATCTATATATTGTTTTGGATGGTACAGACATTTGAACAGTAGTAATTATTATAATCCATGAGCATAGGATATATTTCCATTTATTTACTTGTCTTCTTTGATTTCTTCCATCAGTATTTTATAGTTTTTAGTGCACAGATCTTTTGCCTCCTTGATTGAATTAGTTTCTAAGTATAATTATTTTCATGCTATCATAAATGGAATTGTTTTCTTGATTTCCATTTAGGATATATTGTTATTGATGTAAAGAATCTAAACTAAGTTGTATGTGTTGATTTTCTATCCTACAACATTACTGAGATTGTTTATTAGTTTTCTCTCTCTCTCTCTCTCTCTCTCTCTATCTGTGTGTGTGTGTGTGTGTGTGTGTGTGTGTGTGTGTACAGTCTTATGGAGTTTTCTAAATATAGGATCATGCAACCTGCAATCAGAGAAAAGGTGTTTCTCCTTTCTGATTTGAATGACTTTTTTTCTTGTTTGATTGCTCTTATAAGTACACTCGTACTATGTAGAATAGAAGTGGTGAAAGCAGGCATTCTTGCCTTGTACCAGATGCTAGGAGAAAAAGTTTTCAGTTATGCTCAATTAATTATGATACTATTTGTGGGCTTTTCATGAAAGGTTTTTCTTGTGTTGAGAAAATTTCTTCCTATACCTGTATAGTTTGATCATGAAAGGTTAAAGATGTCAAGTGCTCTTTCTGCTACTCTTGAGATGGTCATGTGGCTCTTTTCTTTCATTCTAACAATGTGGTTCATCACTTCAATGCATTTGCATATATTCAACCAACCTTGCATCCCAGGGATAAACCCCACTTGGTTATGGTGTATACTCCTTTTGATGTTCTGCTAATTTGGTTTCCTAGTATTTCATTGAGGTTTTTCATCTATCTTCACCACAAATAATGGCCTGCAGTTTTCTCTTGTGTTGTCTTGGTATAGCTTTGGTATCAGGATGATCCTGGCCTCATCAAATTAGTTTGATTCCATTTCCTACTACTACTATTCACTACTATTTTTTGAATAATTTAAGAAGAACTAATATTAATTATTCTTTGACTATGTAGTGGAATTTAGCCATGCAGACATCTGGCCCTGGACTTTTCTTTGTTAGGAATTTTTTCATTTCTATTTCAATCCCTTTATTTGTATTGGTTTGTTTCTATTTCTTCTTGAGTCATTCTTGGCCAGTTGTATGTTTCTAGGAATTTATCTATTTCCTCTAGTTATCCAATTTGTTAGCATATAATTATTCATAACAACCCCTTCCAATCCTTTTTATTTCTGAGGCATCCATTGTAATGTCACTTTCATTTTTTATTTTACTTATGTCTTGTCTCTTTTTGTTCTTAGTTAATCTAGCTATATATTTTTCTATTTTATTTTATCAAAGAACCTACTCTCCTTTGGCAGTCTAAGACTGTGGTGCTGCACTCCCCTCCCACCTGTTGTTTATAATATGAACACCATCTCCTCTTTTGGTTGCTGAATTGAGTTTCTATGAGAATGCACATAAGTCAGATTGCTTATGAAGCTTTATCTAATTTTCCCCAGCAGAATAAATCACTCCTTCTGAATGATGCAGGGATGCTTTTATAATCCTATTTAGCCCCAATTATCCCGTCTTGAGTTGTAGCAGTGTGCATCATGCCTGATCCACAGGGTGGTGAGCAACTTGCATACAAGGATTCCTTCCCTTCCCCTCCTCCTTTTTTCTTTCTTATTCTTATATGTGGGGAAAATCTACTGTATTCTGATGCTGGATTTGGCCTCAGCAAAAGATATAATAGATCTTGAGTTTAAGGAGCTCAACTGTCATGGGGAGGAGAGTCTTGTGCATAGGAAATTATAATGCATTGTGATAGGGCTGTGGTAGATATTGATTTGAGTTTTATCATCTATTATAGTAAAGTACTTCATCTCTGTATTGGGGGCTATTATAGGTAAAGAAAGAATTCACCATTATAAAGCTTTTTCTCCATGTTTTTCTTTCTTCCTAACCAACAATTCTTGTGCATAGAAAAAAAAAATTTCTCCTTCAGGTGTGTTTCCATTTTTGTTTGTCTAAAGATATTTTTCATGTTCCTTTCTGACTTCCTATGTGACCCAGTATTTCCCTTGCATTCTGATTAGCAAAGCCCCACTTTTCAAGTTTAACCTCCATTAGCCATCGTGGATCACTCTTCTCCACACTTTTGCAGATAAAATCTTTTTGCCATTTAGTTTAACCTGTCTTGCAAATTCCTTTCTCTCTCTCTCTCTCTCTCTCTCTCTCTCTCTCTTTCTCTCTCTCTCTCTCTCTCTCTCTCTCCTGTGCATATCTTGTCTTTCCAATGCTATTGGAAGAAATATGACAGCAAACAAAAAATGCCTTATATTTCTTTATACATAACCTTACCTGAAATAGAACTAAACAGTAAGAACTCAATAATTTTGTGGTATTAGAGACAAAAATAATAAACCTATATTTATGTCATCATAAATTCAAAATGCATCACACCTAATGTCCAAATTAGGATATGCAACTTATTGTAAATTAGCCATGGTTCTGAAAAGGGATAGCAGTTAAACTAGAGAAGTGAATTTGCAATGCTTTATAATTGTTAGAATATACTTTTTGCTAGTTTTTTTCTTAAGTTCCACACTCTCCTTTTCCCCTCTGCTCAATGTCAATTGAGGATGTCCTATGCTCTTGTGTGAAGGTGGATAATCCAACTTTTTGATGTATCCATTCCTCTGTTCTCAGGAACTTGACTTCTTTTTTAATATACTTTTACTGGTGTATTGTAATTCTACATCATAATGAGGTTCAGAGTGATAGGAACATACATGCACAGCACTTGGTCTGTTTGCCTCTAGATCCCACCCCACTCTCTTCCCTTCCCCATACATGTTATTGAGATTGGTTTTGATAATTTTGTATATGGAACCTGTCTTCTAAGCTACAAAGCCAGATTCCTTCAAGATCTACAAATCAAATCCAAGAGTCCTCTTGTTCTTATTCCACAAACTATTTAAGGGCCAAATGATAATGCTCAATCACAGTTCTCATAATACACCTTTAAATCTAATTCCTGATACAATTAATGTCTGCAGAAAAGGTATAAAATACTCATCCCTACCATGTATTCAATTAAAAACAAAAAGAGGTGCAAATCCTCTGACTCTCAAGGTGTTCAATAAGCTCTTGGAAAGTGAGGGTTGGCAGGATGCAGGATGGGAGTAAAACTGGTGAGTCAGACCTTGTATAAGTCAAATTCTTTTGTTTCCCAAGGAATTGAATTTAAACACACTTAAGCAGAATGGGAAAGTTATTGGCTCACTATAATATTGCAGGTATAACAGGCCAAAGCCTAGATGCTGACTGGGCTCTTGCTCTCATATTGTTTCTTTATGAAAGCCACTTTCAATGTTCATGCCAGCCTTCTCTATGAGGCTGAACCCATGGCCCTTGGCACTTCAAGGACTCCTGTCTTCTTATCTTCATGGTCAGAGTGTAATCTCTTTCCTTGGGCTAATTTCAAAGAAGATCTCAGAGAAAGTTCCTGACTGCCTTGACTTGTGTCACATGGTCATCCCTGTAAGCAAGAGGATTCAAGAGCACAGGGTGGGGTTTCACAACAGTCCCATAAGAAAGTCAAGGCAAATTGCAGAAAAGCAAATGCGCTCCACCACATACACAAAGGAGAAAAGTTTGTTTAATTCACAAGAGTTGTTGATTAGGATGAAAGGAAAACATGGAAAAAAAGCTTTATAATGATGAGTTTTTCTTTACCTATAATAGCCCCCAATACAGAGATGAAGCACTTTACTATAATAGATGATAAAACTCAAATCAATATCTACCACAGCCCTATCACAGTGCATTATAATTTCTTATGCACAGGACTCTCTTCCCCATAACAGCTGAGCTCTTTAAACTCAGGACCTATTATACCTTTGCTCCTGAGGCCAAATCCAGCACCAGAATACAGTAGATTTTCCCCAAATATATGAATAGGGAAGAAAAAAAGGAGGAGGGGAAGGGAAGGAATCCTTGTATGCAAGTTGCTCACCACCCTGTGGATCAGGCATGATGCACACAGCTACAACTCAAGATGGAATAATCGGGGCTAAATAGGATTATAAAAGCATCCCTGCATCATTCAGAAGAAGTGATTTATTCTGCTGGGGAAAATTAGGTAAAGCTTCATAAGCAATCTGACTTCTGCACATTCCCAAGAAACTCAATTCAGCAACCAAAAGAGGAGATGGTGTTCATATTAAAAACAACAGGTTGGGGTAAGGGGAGGAACAGCATCGTAGCCTTACGTTGCTACAGGACAGTTTTCCTTCCTGATGTATGCATAGAACAGGGTGATTTCAGAGGTTCAAGGAAAGCCTTCTTTCCCCTTCCCTTCACAAAATATCATGCTCATATATTCCTGGGGTTTTTGTAAGGAACAAAGTACACAATTAGGAATAAGGTTTGAAATGCAAATATTCCTCTTCCAAGCACAATGACTTGGGTTTGATCCCCAGTACCAAAAAAATGCAAATATTCCTTGGAATAGAAACAAAGCAGTTTAGAGTAAACAGTAAATGACTGATATCTCGGTCTTTCTTGGAAGGTAATTCTGGTAGAAGGAAAAGGAAGAGTAAAATGGGAGCCTTAGGTGCTGAAGATCAAAAAGAGAATCCTGTCATGCTCTCTTGCTCAGAAAAGCAAAGAAAGGGAAGATTGTACCAATCCTGGGCCAGTGGCACCTGCATTTCTACTGGGCTGTGAGCATGAAGTGCCATTTCTCCAGGTACAGGGACTTCTGCTTGAAAGTAAAATAACCAAGTATTAGCTAGCACTTTGATTGTTTTTTTTTTAGCATGTCTAAGTTTTAGGAGATAGAACTTGAATTGGGACATGGCTTGACACTAGGCCCTGAGACCCACCAGGTCAGTGGAGATCCACTTTTTAATGAGAATCAAATTGGCTCATAAAAAGTAAGGAGTATGTTAGCTTGTTATACTTTTATCACAAAATGCTACATAACAAATTCAGGGACTTAAAAATAAACTTTTATTATTGTTCACAGGTACATGGTGTGATGCTTAATTTTGTGCATCAGTTTGGCTGGGCTATGATGTCCTTTGTTTAGTCAAACACCAGTCTACATGTCACTATGAAGATTTTTTTGTAGATGGGACAAACATTTATAAACAGTAGACTTTAAGTAAAGCATAATGTGGGTAGGCCTCATCCATTAGTTGAAGGCTCTAAGAGCAAAGACTGAGGTTTTTTTTTTTTCAGAAGGAATTCTGCTTCAAGATTGCAGCATAGAAACCTTGCCTGAGCTTTCTACCTGCTAGCCCACTGTGAAAATTTCATACTTGCCAGCCCCCACAATTATGTGAGCCAATTCCTTAAAACTTCTCTCTCTCTCTCTCTCTTTCTCTATCATCTTTATCTCTATCTCTATCTCTGTCTCTATCTCTCCCCCTCTGTGTGTGCATGCACGTGTGTATGTGTGTGTCCATAATATATGAGATATATATTCCATTTTTATAGATCCTAATACATAGGGTTAGGTGGGCAATTCTGTGGGTCTCAGCTAAGCTCCCCATGCACCTGCACCTGTGGTCCTGCTCATCTGCACTGTGCTCACTCACCTGTCGGGTGTCAGATGCCCAAGGAATGGATATGAATATTGATTCCTCCTGTCCTTGCAAGCTAGTTCATCCCTATTCTCAAGGTAATGCAGCCATATCTCAGAGTGAGGGTGAAAAAGGAAGAGAGGGAATAGAAGACCTCCTGTGGCCTAAACTCAGAATTAGCATACCAGCATTTCCACCACAATGAACTGGCAAAGGCCAGTTCAGAGTCAAAGTTTGGGAAAACAGACTCCACCCCTTGATGGGAAGAATGACAAAGTCACTACACAAAAGGAGTGCATCCAGAAAGCCCATTAATTGGGGCAATTAATGAAGCCAATCTAACACCTTTATAAAACAGGCTGAAAAATTCTTAGTAATAATGCAGTTATGATTAATGCAACCTAATTGGATGATTACTAACCCCTGTAGTTGACTAGGGGTATGTGGCTGTCTTCTAAGTCTTTCTTGAGTAGAATTTGTGGTACGGCTATTTAAAGGAGCAAGTGCTCTTAGATCAAAGTATCCTCAATATAAAAATCTATTGATTGTATAGTTCCATGCATTGAGACAGCACCCTGCAGTTTATAAAGCATTTTTACATTTATTGTCATCTTTGATGCAGAAGATGAGGGAAATTCTAAGTATACAAATGGGACTAAGGGAAGAATACAAGGGAGAGGACAGAGGGAAGGAAGCAAGTTGAGGCTTTGAAGCATTTGGGCCTAAAGACAAATGTGAGGATGAGTATTTCTGTGGAGAGCTCTGTGAACCTAGGGGACAAATCTGAATTGAATTTAGAGATGGATAGAGAGTAGATGAAGATGATGGATGATAAAAAGAGGAATATATGGCACCAACTCCTAAAGCAAGAGAGAAAAACAATAGCTTTGGAAGATGAATGTGGGGAAGAAAGTCTTTGTTGGTATAAGCAAGCGTATATTAAATGTAGATATGTTTGTATTCGTTTGTAATACATTTCTTTCTATCTTTCTCTCTTTTCTTAGAACAAGGGAGCAATAAGCAGGGAACAAGAGATGGCAGGAAGGAGAGGAGAGGAGAGGAGAGGGAGCGGTAAGGGGAGAGTGAGAGTGAGAGTGAGAGTGAGAGGGAGAAGGAGAAGGAGAAGGAGAAGGAGAAGGAGAAGGAGAAGGAGAAAGCCATGAAAGTTCCTCTGCCAGTGGTTCCATAGAGCCCATTGGGAAGGCCAGCTGTGGGGTCAGTGGGGAGTGGTGTGAAGCAGGAGGGCGGGGAGCTGCAGCAACAGAGCTCTAGTCAGCCCATGAGTTGGCTGTAACACACAACTAGGAAGACAAAAGCAGCCTGAGATATTCACAGCCTAGGTTCCCTCTGAAATGACAGGAGATTTTGTGTTGAGACTTTGAACATTACTGCCCTAGTTGGCACGATAATGGAACTCCCTAACAGCTGTCCCCAGAATAAGGTCAAAAGTTACAAAGGTACCCAGAATGAGACTGTCTGATCCCAGCATGCAGGCTCTTCCAATAGCTCAGGGACATCAGGGCAGCAGTTTGATATTTATTAAACATCAGCAGGGACCCGAACAGAGTCCCAATCTCTATGAAAGCTCAGGTCCTGCCCCGAGGAACCTTCAAGGCAGACAGCAAAAAGGGGAGGCAGGGTCTGAACAGCCACCACCACCATAAAGTCAACTGAGCTTTTATGGTCCCTGAGAGAAGGGAAAGAGTCGGCTTTTCGAATGGGATGTCTTAATAACCCTTTCCTTCTTGGAAACTTTTCTATAGTCAGCTGTCAGACAGAACCCTAGACAAGCAGGAAAAGAAAAAGCATTTGTGTAGAGTGGGGAGTGTGGAGAGATATTGGAAATCAATGATATTAGAAGGTGGTAATGGTCACAACCCACCTATTCCAGAAACTATGCCAGTTGTATGCATTAGTGAAAGTCGCTAGGTGAACAGAGGGGTCCCACTCAGATGGAAAAAAAAAAAAAGACTATATGGAGCCAGACAAAGAAGTCCATATAAGAATGTCCAAGGAAGCCAGGCATGGTGATACATGTCTGTAATCCCAGTATTTGGGAGACTGAGAGGAGTATCACAGGTTCAAGGACAGCCTCAGCCAGTTAGCAAGGCCCTCAGCAACTTGGCGAGACTCTGTTTCAAAATAAGAAAGGGCTGGGGATATAGCTCAGAGGTAGAATGTACCTAAGTTCAAACCCCAGTACCAAAAAAATAAAAAATAAAAGGAATGTCCAAGGAATGAGAAGTGTTGTAAAAGTATATCCAATACTGCAGACAAAAGGAAAGGAGGGAGGATACCATGGGATATTGGGGGGAAAAACCCAGAAAACTAGAATAAATCAGTCTGAAAGTTTTCTCTGTTTCCATGAAGCCATTACTTAATCTCCTTGAATCTCGGTTTCCCCTAATTAATGGGATAGTAATCCTAACTCACATGATTATTGTGAGCATCAAAGAAGAGAAGACCTATGAATGTGCCCAGTAAGCTATAAATGTAGCTATTCAAATGTTAATGTCCGTAATTGGTATTATCATCATGTTTGATAAAATGGTGATTCTGGCATGCATATTTGCATATTCATTAAAAGCTACGGAAAATGCTGATGTTAAAACTGCAGTCACTACTGAGGAACCCATACCAGTCTAGATCTGTCAAAAAGAAAATTACAGAAACATGACTCAAGTAGACCTGCCCTCCCTCTAAAGCTGATAAGAAAAATGAAAAACAGACTATATCCCTAGCAGGAACGTCCCTTTTACTGTCTTCAAACTAAATATGCATTCTTGCCAACTCTCAAAGCTATTTTGAGACAAAGCAGAGATCACAGTTTATCTCCTGGGCTTTTAATATCCCCCGTTTGTATGGATTGAAAAATTGAGGTGCATGGAAGTACAAAGCAGTTTGCACCAAAATCCATGTGTACTGCAAATGGCTGGGTCTTTTCTACCCCAGAGAATGCCCCTCCAAAGGCCAGAGCTCGGGAACACAGAAAAGAGGTAAAATATTAAAAAAATAAAGACCAAGTAGGGAAAAGAAAAAGACTATATTCGGAGACATATTCTCAAAATAAGAGAGATAAATTCTGAGAATGAAACATGTTGGGAGAACAAGACAAATGCTGAAATAAATATGAAAAGAAGATAAATTTCCTCTTAGAGAAATATAGAAAGTCAAACTCTAAAATGTGAGATCATGGTTGAAGGAAAGGTAAAACTGGGAGAGTAAGATAAACACCAAAGGGCAATAAATCACGGAAATAACACTTCTGAGAATTATTGTGAATAAAACACATTCCGCAAAGTAAGCTTGCAACGCTAAGACAAATGCAATGTGACTAACAAATACAGATATCATGACAAGGATAGAAACCACTGTTAGGAAGATAAATACCCGAGTAACACTGACCACCCCCCGCCTTCCTCAGGGAATCCCATTTACATGTATTTTCCTAAGCCCTTCCTCTTAGGTTCTTCTCCAGTCTCTTTCAATTCTGTGCAGGAGTGGAGGTCACCTCTCCCTTACTGATAGAGGTTGTCCTTTACTTTAGAAGTGGCAGCTGGCACAATCCTCTAAGAAGAGACAATGCTCTCTATCAATGATAACTTTTATGTCTGTGAAAGCCAGAACCCTGCTCTCTTATCCCCAAATCCGGGCCTTGTGACATGAAGATGAGTAGCTCCAATATGGCGCACATCATGACGCAACTGGCCAGCTCTTCCCCAAGCTCTCTCCCAAGGCTTCCTCCTGGTTATCACCAGAAGGCCACTGTGAAAACCCAAGGGTGAGAGGGAGGAAGAGACAACAGGATGTCATAATGAAATCAAGTAAGAGGGCTTTGAAGTAAGAGGTACTAAGATATGACATTCTGTAATAGTGTAGGTCAACTGTGTAAACTCGATGGGAATTGTACTTAATATTCTGAGAAAACTAGAAAAATGCATGTGTGAAACATCTAACTGCTCTTAGGACTCAAAAATGATAGCTTGCACAGCAAGGATGATTCAACACCATCCTCTCCTAAATTTGGTATGGTAGAATAGAAAAAAAAATTAAAGAAATAGGTAGCAAGGGAACTGCTCCGGACCCTTCACAGAATCAACCCTTCTCCCATGACTGTAGGATCGGGATCCTGATGGACAGAAAAGTTCAAAACAGTAGAGATGAGGAAGGGGTGGAGAAGCATCTCACCTCCTGAAGCAGAAAAGAGCCCTGAAATTAAGGAAACACACAAGCATCCCAGAGCACAGTGATAACCATGACTCCTAAAAGCCTAACCATCTGTATCACACATTATAAATTGACCAAGCCCTTTCATTCAATTGGGGGCTTAGACTTTGGCTACAGGGCATAGAGAACCAAGTGGTAAGGACACTGTCTTTGTATGACACAGTTTTACTTTGCAAAGTAGTTTTGCATCCATCATCTAACATGATCATTACCACCCCTTAAAGTAAATAAAGCAAGGTGTACTCTTGGCATTATCACACACAAGGGACCTGAGGCCCAGAGAGACTGTGATCTATCCAAGGTCGTGCAACCAGCAAGAGGCAGCTAGCAAGTGACTCTGTATCCACAACGGAGGATGTGATCCCTCCTAGCCAATGCCATGCCTCTGGAAAAAGAAATGTTTCTACTTACGCTTCATCAAGAGGACCCATGGAGCTAAAAATACCTCATGCAAATGAATTCTCCTTGAGAGAAAATAATACACAACCAATCAGTAGGGAAGTAAATTCAGTCAACACAACAATGCAGAGCTGGGCAATTGCCTCTCATCCTCCAAACGCAGCACCTGGGGCACCTGTGCGCTTATAAAATTACAGGATCTTGAAGTCTCCTCCAGACCCACTGAGTCAGAATCTGCATTTCAAAAAGTTCCCCATATTTATACTTGAAAAGCACTGGTCTAGAATCATTCAGACAGGAAATTATGTTGCCATCGATACAGTTCTGAATTTCCCTTGTCAGGGAAGAGGTCTACTGTACACTGCTGGACCAAGATGACTTTTAGGACCTACCTGCCTGATTACCTCCACTCACCTGCTCCCCAAGCACAGCCATCCACTTGCTACATCAATGTGTCCACCTCCATGCCAGTTGGCTCTTAGAGATCGTGGCTGGGGAAAACTTTGCTTTGGAAACAGACTCCAAAAAGATAAAAGGGGCAGGCACCAGACCTAACCTAGATCATCTTAAAGTTCTCTTGCCTACCTAAAATCCCATAGTTTTATACTTTTATGTTGCATTCTTGGCTTGAAATCCTTGTTCTGTGTCACTTTCAGAAGTCTTTGTTGCCCTGCTCTCTGACACTCCCCTGCCCTGTGAACCTACTTACCTGGGGATGAAAGTGCCTACATAGCTGAGTGCGCTCTTGACTATTTCTTCCTCTATTACATGGAGAGCCACCCAAGGGCACTTGTCTCCACAGGATCACTCTCATTTAAACTGCTTCATCTAGGGTCCAGAGGAATGATTCTTGCAGAACATTCTTGGGAGAGGCATGTTCAGTCTATGACCCAGTTTCATTCATTGAGCAAATATAAGGCAGCTATACCTGGCTTATTCCTCTAGTGATGGGGGATCACATTACAACATGCATGGGGAGGTCTCCAGGGGTTTCACACAAAGGCACACCACTATTATACAGTATTATTATCCTACTGCCCCTCAATTAAAATAAGTGGCTCTTTAAAATGCAGTAACAGCTGCTCCCAGCAGCGTCTCCCTCCAGTGCATTCGTGTTCTCAGTTCTCCCCTTCCTCTGAAGCCTTTCCATCTTTGTTTAAGCTGGGCTTCGCACTCACCATTGTGAAATCCATAGCAATCTCAAATATGAAATACCCAATTCAATCTGGACCAAAAAAAAAAAAAAAGCTCAAGGACCAAGCGAATGGTATACAATTCTCATACCTAGACCTACAAGTTCTTTTCCCTGAGAGCAGTTTGCAGCAGTAGTTTTATGGTGCCTTCCCATGATGCAGTCAAACCCACAGGCTTCACACTTGGGCTCCACAAGAAGCCAATGGCATGCAGTGAAAGGAAACACAATATGTCAGCTACATATGCTCACCGTTGGGGCAAGCTCCAAGTGCATCTGATGGAAAGGAGATTGTCACGCTTATTTTCCATGGTATATCTTGTGCCATAAAATAATTAGTGTCTTTGATATTGTGATCTATAATAAGAAATATGTATATGTTTTGGGTTTTATTCCCTTTCCTGGCACACAGCTCCTAAACCTTTGTAATCTTTCAAGTGATAAGTGTCTTTTTGTATGCTAACAAGGCAGCTGATGGCTGGGTGCTTGTTTTGGTTTTTATATCTGGAGTGTCCCCAAAGGCTGATGTATTGAAGACGTGGTCCCCAATGCAGCAATGCTCAGAGGTGGGCTCTTGGGCAGTGCTTGGATCATGAGGGCCCTGGACTCATGAATGGAATAATCCATTCATAGGTTAATAATAAAAAGGGCTGGGAGTGTGGCTCAAAGGTAGAACGCCCCTGCATTTTATCCCCAGTACCACAAAAAAAAGAAAAGAAAAGGAATCTTTATATTATACCCACATCTTTTAACCTATTTGCCCTATTTGTATACCCCTTTACAACAAAATTTCCTGAAGGTATTGTCTGTACTTACTGTCTACAATTTCTTTTCTTCTATTCATTTTTGAATATTCTCCAATCAGGCTCTTGTACCCTCTTCCTATCTCCAATAAAATTGTTCTTGTCAAAGTGAACAGTGATCATCACGTGACTAAATCAAACTTCTAATTTTCAGTCCTCATTCTATATGATCTATTGGCAGTCTTTGATAGGGTCAACCTTTTTCCCAACCTGGATAGGCTTTCTTCACTTGGCTATAAGGACTCAAAAAAGCATTGTTGATCTTTCTTTTACCTCACCTATGAATGTTCCTTGGTCTTCTTTTCTGATTTCTCTTCAATTCATTGACCTCTAAACGTTTGTGGGAGTGCTCCAGAACCTAAGGCTTAGTCCTCTCTATTCTCTCTCTCTAAATGCATTCCCTGGGTGATCACATCCAATTCCACAGCCTTAAATAGCATATTCAAGCCAGGCTTGGCAGCACACACATGTAATTCCAGTACTTGGGAGGCTCATACAAGAGGATTGCAGGTTAGAGGCCAGCCTCAGCAATTTAGTGAGACCCTCAGCAACTTAGCAAAAGTCTGTTTCAATATAAAAAATTTTAAAAAAGGTCTGGGGGAGTGACTTGGAGGTAGATTGTCCCTGGGTTCAATTCCCAGTACCAAAATAATGATAATAGTAATAGTAACAACGGCATGCTTTTATGGATTGACTCCCAAATTTATACAGCCAGCCCAGACATCTACACTTAACTTCACATCCTGGATATCCCAAAGGCATCTCAAATCTAATATGTCCCTGACTGAAATCTTTACCTTCCCCCTGGAAGCAGCTCTGCTCCTCGGTTATTCCCATTTCAGTTATCGGCAGCTCATCCTTCTTTTGCTCAGGCCAAAACCAGGATTTTGCCCATGACTTCCAATATTCTCACACCTCATGGCCAAGCTATCAGAACTTCTGTTTTGTTTACCATCACACTGTTGAGAACGCGACCGCTGTTCATCAGCTCTGCTATTCCCACCTGATTCAAGCCATCATCATTTCTCATCTCCTACGTGACCCGTGAGCTTCTGTCCTTGCCCTACACAGTCCATATAAGAGTCAACGTGACCCTCTAAAAATGGTTCGGATCATGTCACTCCTCTGCTCAGAACCTCCTAATGATTTCCAATCTTGCTTAATCACTGGGTCAAGGTATAATTTCCAGGATTCCGTGGAAGCATTTATGAAATGATGATAACGATCTTATACCTCATAGGATAATTGTAAAAAAGAAAACAGTAGATGCAATCATGTTTGTAACTTACTTAGGAGAGTTTCTGTGATATTCTAAGAGCTGAGAAATGTCATCCTCATCACCATGTATACATGAATAATATATATATTATATATATTACATATATAATATATACGCATAATATATACACATGGATAATCACCATGCATACATGGATAGTATATCCAAACATAGGATTAATAATATTACCAATCTATAAGTTATAATATCTAAAAACAAAATTAATCATTCTGATTTACTCTGTCCACTTATTTCTAGAGAACCAGACTTAATTATCAGACAAAGCACATAACCCTCTTGGCCATGGGACATGGTTTTTTGGTTTGTTTTTTGTTTCATGGTACTGAGGATTGAACCCAGATCTCATGCAAGCATAGGGCATCTTGAGAGATGCACAAGATTACTCAGCCGATAATGAAAGTCTCTAACCATGAAGACAAAATGTTCATGGCAATGATGATCACAAAGTCAGTCGGGAGAAGTCAGTGACCACCACCAAGAAAAGAATCCACACAGGAGCGCCATCCTGGGCTAGGGTACAGCATTCTGTCTCCCTGGCCCCTCTTCTGCCTGCTCTGACCTGGTGCAGCTCTGCCTCATGGGGAGTGGAAGGTACTTGAATGTTCTCAACTTGAACGGTCTGTGATTCAACCTCTTCCCCTCCCCACCTCTGATCCCCCACTTCCGCCCCTTCCCTTGTGGGGGCCCTTCTCCTGCTCTTGAGGCATGGGACCAGCTTCAGACCAGCAGGTAAGAGACCCACGGAAAGGTGAGTGGATCTTTGTGCTAGTGTCTGGTGGCGTTTTCCCTTGAGCATGGGGTTTCTTTTCTCCCCTAAATTGACTGTTATCATTTTCCTTCTTAATTTTTTTCTTTCTTATCTGAATGGTGCCACTAATGCATCGAGAGAGAAAGAAGAAGCCAAAGCCCATTAAAACATAACAATGAAATAACCCAGGCTCAGAAGGCTGAGGTGGCTGAAAGGATTCTTCCTCCTCTTTCTCATTCTCTCTCTTTTCCAGCCACCTCCCCATCTCCCAGATCTGTCTCTGCCTCAGTGTTCTCCTTCCCACCATTTGGCTGCCTAGGTTCCCACTTTCTCGCGGCCCTCCTACTGTTGCCCCACTCTTCCTCCCTTCCTCCTTCTCCCAGAGATTTCCCTTCACAGCCTCCATCTGTTCCTTGAGGCCATTTCCCAGGCTATTCTTGCAGGGTCCTGGGTGCTGCAGATCGTCAGGAGTGACATGCTGAGGACAGAGGGAGGATGGTAGTAAACAAAGACCAAAGGAAATCAGAGGCAAGTCCTTTTTCCTTGAATTGACCCATTAACCAGGTGTAACAGAAAATGAAAGGCAAGTAAAAAATAGGATTGAAGATAAAGAACCTGCAGGGAGAAACAGAAAGCAAGAAGCACAGGGCTCTGAGGCCAAAAGCTGCACAAGACAAAACTGAAACAGGAAAAAGAAGGTAGTTCCTATCACTGAGTTGCTTAGTAGCTAAGTAGAGGTCCTTCAACTCTGTGTGCCTCATCTTAAAACAGACATCATTGACTCTACCCACTTCTTAGCATTTGTGAACCTCAAATGAGCAGTACGAGGCTAGAGATGGTGTGACTACACACTGCTGTACAAAGTAAGGTGGCTATTGTTATCACCTGAGGAATCTCTCTGGAGGACCAGATCTGTGTTTACTGATTCTGCGGCCCAAACAGATGAATTGATAGTTGACCTTGCGTGTGGCGGACAGTTGATATATGGATTGAATTCCCACTGTTCTTACACACTCTGGAACCTCCCTAACGATTTTATTCCAACACTATCTATTTCTTCTACTTCTCAAAATTATCAGGACCAATGAAACATGTTACTGCCCTCTAATAAAATACCTCCTGCTGGGCGTGGTGGCGCACGCTTGTAATCCCAGTACTTTGGGAGGCGGAGACCAGAGGATCTGGGTTCACGGCCAGCCTCAGCTCTCTCTCTCTCTCTCTCTCTCTCTCTCTCTCTCTCTCTACTTAGTGAGGCCCTCCGCAACTTCGTGAGACCCGGTTTCAAAATAAAGTATAAAAAAAATAGGGCCAGGGGTGTAGCGCAGAGGTAGAACGCCCCTGGGTTCAATCCCCGGTACCGCAAAAAAAAAAAAAAAAAATGCCTCCTATGCAGCTTTTAAAAATCACTTTGTTAATGAGTTTTAATAACCTGACAGTGTCATACTATATTATTGTCTTCAAGGCATAAGATATAATATTATCTTTAAGCATGAGTCTGATTATTTGTGTTTTTCATGTATAGACTCTAAAAACTAATAATACAAAATATTATTCCTAAATATTGATATTAGTTATTTCTAGTTTTTGAGGTTATGGCTGATTTTAAGGTTTTTGTATTTTGGAAGTTTTTTTAAATGATTAAATAATATATATTCATCCTTTAAAGAAAATATAAAATGCAGTTCTTTTTGGTACTGGGGATTTAACCCAGGGGCATTCTACCTCCTAGATACACCCCAGCCCTATTTTATTTTTACTTTTTGAAACAGGGTCTCGCTATGTTGATGAGAGTCTCACTACTTTCTGAGGCTGTCCTTAAACCTGTGATCCCCCGGTCTCAGTCTTCCAAGTACTGGGATTATAGGTGTGCGCCATCATGCCCAGCTTATAAAATGCAATTTTAAACCACCATTACAATGGCTAGGAACAACTACATGCATACCTCTTCAATTCTACCCTATCAGTAATACTGAGTTCTCCTAAGATGATAAATGAATGTAGGGACAGAAACCCTGCAAGAGACAAATGAATATATGAGTTATTTTATTTCTAGGATATCATACCTAAATCATAATGCCTTCATTTTCTCAAATACTGACAACTTTATCTCTCCAGATAGATAATTTGGTCTGGGATTTCACATTAGTGAGTATAAATATGGGTTACCATGCAGTGGAAGGCAGAGAAAGAGGGAGGTGTCCACGTTCATAATTTACATGGACTGCCTAATGTCTTCTCTTGGCCACTGACAGCTAAGGTCTATAGGCAATTCATTTCTGCTTGTCCCTGAAGGAGACATGCTCAGTGACCTCTGAGAGGGGTATAGATGGTTGTTTTAAGCAGTGTAGTATGGACAGGGTTAACATATCAAGGCCTTCATAGAGTTGTGCAAGAGAAGTATAACCCAGGTAGAATATGGCACCTGGTCGTGGACAAGGAGGAGGTAAGGTTAATCAAAAACAACAGCTTTCTGTGCAAAAAAGGTACTCTGGTGTGCTCGTTTCTCTTCTAAAAAATACAACTTGTATCCAAACATTGACTCTTTCATTACCAACTTCCCACCCTTCCCAAGAAGAATGAGGAAAACTCCCTCTTACTTGTTTTTATATTTGTATGTACTTAAACCTGGAAATCCCCAAAATCCAACCATCTTGTCCCCATTATTTGTTGGAGAGGTCTTCCATCTGCTAATCTGGGATCATCCCTATGTTGAGTGAGGTGTTCTGAAGGTTCCTCCTTCAACAGGAGTAAACAAATACACCCTCCTAAAGAGAAAGGTTAAGTATTTAAAACCTTCCAGACATTCTGAGCTGAATCTGAAAAAACAGCAATATAGAATTGTGGTCATAAAGCAGATCTCCTAGGAAGCCGAAGCTTGAAATTTAACTCGGTGACTTGATGGGAAGCTAGCTACCGGCAAAATCAAGCAAGGACTCTGAAGATAAAGAGACATTTCTTGGACTTGAGGATTTACTGTGTTCCCAGGAGATAGGATCTGTGCAGAGAAAATCCTATTCCCGAATCTGCCTTTTCTTGAACTCTATCCCTGGGAGATATTTTTTAAAGCATTTGAACCAAAACTGTGCTTATTTTTAAGGAACCATTTTAGCACCAACCCATGTTTTATTAACCAGAAGAATGGCTCCAAACAAGAGAATCTTAGGTAATACACTTTGGTGTCTGTGGGATTTTGTAATTGGTAATTTTCTGGAAGACCTCTGATTTGTTATATGGACATAGGATTTATTCAAGGACTTCTATCTGTCCAGGGCATGTTTTGTTTTTGTTTGCCATGGTAACATGTTTGGTACATTATTTTGAGCATTTTACCCCACCTTATCTTCTTCTAACACTGCATTCATGTAAGGAATGTCAAAAAAGAACCCAGCCCTGATGATGAGGCGGTGGGCATTTTCCCTGAGTCCATCTTGGTATATACCATGAGAGATATATACCAAGTCTGATATATACACCAGTCTCTCTCTCTCTCCCTGTGATAGTTAATCTAATTTGTCAACTTGACCGGATCATGACATACCCAAGATCATGTGACTTTGGTTGTGTCAATGAGACAGTTGGTTTATGTAACAGCAGATTAAACAGAAAGTCCTGCCCTAAATGTAGGCAGCGGGGTTCTGATAGGTGTAGGACTTAGATAAAAGAAGGAGAAAGCCACGTAGAGGGATGCGTGACTCTTTCTGAAGAAAACGCATCTGCTCTGGTCTGAGATCGCCGGCCTCCAACTTCACCGTTTCTCCGAAGAACTTCCTGATCTTCACATCTTGGACTGGGACTGAATTAGTGGTTGCTCCAATCCTAAGACTCCAGCTCTTAGACCATTTGTCCAGCTACTGGTTCCTCTGACTCTTCACATGCAGTCGGAATTTGGGACTACATTGCTTCAAACTGTAAGCCCATCTGATAAATCCCTTTTTCCATATACTCATTCTGTGAATTCTATTAGTCTAGTGAACCCTGGCCAATACACTCCCATGTGTGTGTGTGTGTGTGTGTGTGTGTGTGTGTGTGTGTTATTCTTATTTTAAACTTTTACCTGTACGAGCTCTGCTATCACTAATACTTGAGCCATTTATCTTAGCTTGGACTCCAAAAAGAATATTTTTAAGCTTATAAGCTTTCAAAGTTTGGTTGAATTCTGCTCCTTGGATATGTCTCAACCTTCAAAATAAATCTTTCTTTTTGATTTTGGGTCACTGGGTGCTTCATACCTTCCCACAATGCCATTTATCTTAGCCAGTGTATTTTTTTCATTGGCTGTAAATACCTATATATTTTCTTGTTTTATTCACCTTGCAGTAGCAGAGGAAAAATGAACTCTGACCATGGAACTTAGTTATTCCTCTTCTGCCATAGTTGCAGGAAGAAGAGGTAATGTAGAGAATGTCCAAACACAGAGAATGCCTGAAGTGCAAAGTCTTTTGTAACTCGATTTCACAACATAAGCCACTCTGAGAAGCTTCCAGAATGTCAGGAACAATAGTAAATCCACAATGCCATCTGCCAAATGGCCTGGAGATGCAGAGAACCATTGGACTCGTTAATTATTGATGACAATCAGAGTCAATTTGACTTCATTATAGGCCAAGAAGAGGAAATCATTGAGAAGCTTATTCTTAATGGACCTAAGTGTAATGGGGACGTTACGAGGGTGGGAGCGTCCATTTCCCCAGCTCTTCTATCTTTGAGAGCAGCGTTGTGACCAGAACTAGAAGTACCTGAATAATTTAGGTAAAAGTTGGTGGGAGGCCCTGAATTTCAAGCACCTAATATCTGTGTATGTGGCTCACGGTTCATCTGATAATTATACTATCCTCTCTTGCAAGGAAGGAGATTGTTTAACCACAAATTGGGTTTCTTCCAGAACATCTACCTCTGTTTTTATTCCCTGTCTTCAGGGGATGATGCAAGCCACCTCCCAAGGATAATGCTGAGTTGCTGAGACAGGTGGCTCGAGGGTGGGATGGAGGGAGCCATGGACCGTCTGTCAGGTATTCAGTTTCCCGGGCCTTTCACCCAATCCTTGCATGCAGCTTCTATTTATCAGAGTGCAGACATTAGGAAAGAAATGAAGCTGAATACCATATCTGATTGGAACTGCAGGGGGCTTTCGGTAGACGGGACACAATTACTCAACTTGGACTCCAGCCAGAGCCAGCACTTCTACGATGATCGCTCTGAGTCCTTTGTATTCCTCCAGTGCCTTTGCGAGCCTAGCTCATTACGCTCTCTCCTTTGAGCTCCAGAAGACTCCTGGTTCCTAGCAGCTTTCCTTTTAAACAACTCACTTCAACTGGACAGCACTGAGCCTGCGATGGTCCCAATGTTGTGCAAGGCATTCGGGGGCTATAATCAAAATATAAGGCATAATCCACGTGATGGAGACATTTAGTCTATTGGTGTGAGAAAACTCTAGACCAAAGAAATAAGCAGAGAGAACAATCAAAAGCACAAGCAAAAAAAAAAAAAAATTGCACAAGGGGCTACAGCTAATGTTATTGTTATTTTTAGCTAGAAAAAGGAAGTATATACTCTCTTCTTAACTACAAGGGTTATAAAAATTGATCTTTAATCTAGCTAATTTACTTTGGGTTATATCTATACACTGAGAAATTGAATGGGAGAATATAGGTGTGGTTTGATCACTGACGCTCCCAATTAATTTCTGAATGTGTATAGTCAGCCTTTCAATTACAGACCTGCCTCTTTAAAAAAAAATGTACTTCTCTAGGATCACTCATAAGGTGGCTTGCTCAACATCATATGCCACACGGCTCATCTTCACTCAAAAGTAAATGTGTTTTGAACTTCTAGGCAATAGGCACTCCTTTAGTCCTGAGTGTGGTGGCCTTTTACTCTTACAGATTGACATATTCTCATGTCTCTTTCTCATTAGGAACTATAAGCAATTAAATCACAAAAACCACTTCTGTTCACTTTTGAAGTGTCCTGTTCATTTCATTTATATTTATTCTTTGAAAACATTATCTTGAATTTTTAAATGGGCATGGAATTACTTGGACATTATTGTTAAACTTGTCAGGAAGCAAATGAAATGACAATAATTAGGAATGTCTGGATTCATTAGTGCCCACTCTGCAGCTACTGTGGTCCTTCCCAAAAACTTCCACTAGAAAGAGCATGCCACTATGAAAAGTATGTTAGGGAGACTACTATTTTTTCAGTGTTGTATCTTCATTACTATTTGAAGTACTTGTACAAGTATTATTGTGTTTGATTCTTTTACAGAGACATTCTGAGACAGGTAAAGCATAATTAATTATCCCCACATTCATGACCAATAAACTGATGTTTACCAAACTTATGTGACTCCTCCAGGGTCACACTATTAGTATCACAGCCAGCTATGCTGACTACTGGTCCAGTGCTCACACTGCTATAATCGTTTGTGATATTCCTGGATGCTGTGTATCAAGAACTGAGAAATTAAATGGGACAGATTTTACCCTACCAGTTAGCTTACCATAGTCTCATGAATGCGTCCAGAAGACGAAACAGACAAAGGACAATTATTCACAGCAGGAGACACATCCAGAGAAACAGCATTTTATCCTCATTTTCCTTAACCCCACTTTCCTTAGGGCATGCAATAAGCTACAAGAGGGTGACCCTAAGTATTGGGAACCCAAGTCTCTTAAAGTGGGTATTTAGCATGCTAGCCTTTTTCTCTGAAGGAGGGGACTTTATTATTATTGACAGTAAGAAATCTGTCCTTTCTATTTTTTTTTTTTTTTT
>PVJS01002411.1:68994-84839 GCA_004027185.1 Glis glis | reverse complement strand
AGAGAGAGAGAGAGAGAGAGAGAGAGAGGAGAGAGGAGAGAGGAGAGATAGATCAATCGATCGATCAATTGATCGATCGTGCGCACGCGCATGCGCGCTGAGGCTGGCCACGAACCCGGATCCTCCGGTCTCCGCCTCCCAAAGTACTGGGATTACAAGCGTGCGCCACCACGCCCGGCAAACTCCCTGTCTTTACTGCCACAAGGACAAGACTAGTTCCCCACGGACAGAAAACCAGTTCCTGCCCTTATTGCCCCTAAGGACAACACCCGAAAAACCAGTTCCTGCCCTTACCTCCGCCCCAGGACAAAGCCCTCAAAACTGACCCTCACCTCTATGTTTAACCCCCTACCCTAAACTAATCACTTTACTTCTAAATAAGGGAAAACTTTCTGTGGTTGGCTGATTCGAACCCAAACTGCAAAAATCTGTTTCTGTACCCCCAGCTTGTTCTATAAAAAGGGAGCTGTAAGCTACACAAGGGGCTGCCGTTCTAGCCTGCGCTGGTGGATGGTAGCCCGGTGGTATTAAAGCCTCGCCTTAACTGAGATGGTGGTCTTGGAATTTCTGTTTCTCGCGCATTGTTCAACATAACCTTGAACGTGGTACTCCACCTCCCTGCACCTCTCGGTCCCTGGTTGTAGGATTGCAGAGGACAACTATGCCAAGTCTCTTGTCCACTTCCTGCCACAAACAGCTGTCTGGCAAAGACCAGGCCCTTTCCTCGCTTTAGACGTGGGGCAACTCACACTGGCTTTTCAAAGCGCTCCAGCGCGACCACCTCTCAGAAGATGAGTTTGGCAGGAAAAGCTATATTAAAAAGCACCCAGTGGAAACACTCTGACCATTGAAAATGGCCACATCTCTCATAGTTAATAGTAAAGGTGAGGGTGACAGATAAATTTAGCTACCAACAAAACAGGCAAATGAGCACCTGGTGGTAGATAATACAGTAATAATAATGGTGGCCATAAAACAGCATTTCTAAAAAGCCTTTGGTTGCTCTGCCTTGCCCCATTCAGGTCTGGAGCTGTTCCTACCATGGCCCTTCAGACGTGACCCTCAGAAGAATGCAAGAGCACTGACTCTGATGAAGGACTCCTGGAGCTCTGGCCCCCAGGCTGCCGCTTGGTCCTCTGGGAGCAGACAGGGAAGCAGTTTACCTGAGTGCTCCTATTCACAGCCAGACATCTGGGCTGGCCACAGCTGGGCTCTAGGACCAAATGGCTGACAGCGCACATCAGCTGGCCTCCTCCGCTTGTCAGAACAATTAGGCTCTGGGAGGAGGCCAGCACTGGGCCAAGAAAATGCAGCCAGAGTATCAGCCTGTTCATCAGCTTCATGGATGGTGTGACGGGCCAGGAGGGCAGGGGACCTGAATGGGGGACAAGGATTGGGCAGGCGGTGGGACATGAGAGCCACTAAAAACATCTGGCAGAAACATTGAGACTCAGAAGCATCGCACAGCCACAGATGGGCAAAGTCCCACTTTCCGTGGTTCTGCAGGGCAGGCAGCCAGCAAGGTGCTCAGGAGAAGGGGTGGGAGCCGGGCATCCACCGGGTGACTGACAAGCCGGCCCTCCCGCACTTCTACTCTGCTCCAGTAACTACCTGTATTATGCTGAAATGACACCAGCGACAATAATTAAGCCCAGATCTCTGTGGATCGTTCGCAGTGATAATTCCACCTTTGTAATTCAGCTTCAGATAAACCCCTTTTGTTCTGCCTTATAACACAGATTCTAGTATCATTCAAGTATATTAACTGTAGCCTATTACTGTCACAAAAAATGCTCCCTGAGCCATAGCAAAAGACTCCCTAGACAAAACTTTATGTCATGTTAATCCAAGCTTTAATAACTATGAGGATATATAACTGTATTCTAATTGTGCTCCGCATTCCCGCATACAAAAACAGAAGATATCAAAAATGACAGTCACAGATCTCTTCAAATAAAAAAGCATTAATTCCCCACTCTGAGCGCCAAGATACGGGGGTGAAGGGATGCAAGTTTATAGGCGGAAAGAAGAGATGTGGGACTTTTCAGGGTGGGGAATACTCTGGGGCTAGGGTGGGACCTCCAGAAACCAAGGCCACCAACGCTGAAGGCCAGGCTGTAGGAGACCAGGAAAGCTGACTTGAAGACTTAGGGATGGAGGCTGCGACCTGTCTCAAGAGAGCAAAGTCAGAGACCAAGGGGGAAACAGAGAAGCCGAGGCAGCTGCGAGACGGGTGCAGACACTGGCGTGGTGGGTGACCTTGGCCAGCTGGCTCCACTTGCTGGGCCTCTCTGAAAGGACAGCCACAGGTTGGTCCTACGTGTGCACCTGGCATGGCTCACTGTATCCGCCATCACGCCCTCTCCGAGTCCCACCCTGCCCAACCGATGTAAACCTGCAAGCTCCAGGCTCACCTTGACCGATGCATGTAAAGTTGTAGCCCTGACCCTCACCCTGACCAACTGATATAAAACTGCAACCTACTCAGGGCTCCCAATCTCCTTCACCCTGCCACACACTGATCCTTTTAAATGGTTCTCGTCATTTTCTGATGGGCTGTGTCATTTACTTTTTATTATATGTGCTATTTATGGTATGTCCCCCTCCACTAGAACTTAGCTCTGCGAAGGACCCGGATTTGCTTCTGTTCTGTTCACTGACTTATCCCTGGTGTCCCGCCTGGAACCGGGCACACGGCTTTTGCTCAAAGTTTGCTGAGTGCCGAAGTGGCACTGTCACGGTCCAGGTGTGTAGCCTGGGACAAGATTCCTCAATTTGTTGAGCCTCGGTTTCCCCAAACTGAGGGGAAAAGAAGCAGATACCTACTTCCCAGTGTTGCCAAGAGGAGAAAATTAAAGGGCAGATGTAAAAGCAACCGGAAAGGTGCCTAGCACAACAGAAGTGCTTAGAGCAGGTTATGCTGTGGAGAAAGCCAATTCCTCCAGAAGGCTAAGGATGCGGTTTCACTGCTCGGACCAAAGGCAGCTCCTTAAGTAGCCACTGTCCTCATGACCTTCACAACAGGCCCTTCTGCAAGAACACCCGCCCCTCCACCTCTCCAACCCTCAGCCCCAACCCAGCAAAGGACTGAACCCACCAGGCTCCCCTTGTGGGATGCTGCTGTATCATAGAGACTTCTGCCGTGGAAGTCTTGAAGCCCAAAAGTAACTGGGATTCATCAGAAACCTCTTGGCCTCACAGTCAGGACACTGTATTTTAGTGGGTCTCCCTTACCACAAGTGGTGAGAGCAAAACAAAGTGAATATACACTGGCAGAAGAACCGTTACTCTCTGTTATTTGACCTCTGTGAGCCTTGATTTCCTTACCTGGGAAAAGGGTATAATAACCCTGGCTGCCTTATCACCGGGGGTACTCATGAAGACCACACATGCTCATGGAGGCTTCTGCTCACTAGAGAGTGACCAGAGGCACAATCTTGGGAGTCAAAAGCACTCAGTTCATCCCACGGAGACGTGGTGTGGAGAGCCAGCTCCCAGGCTCACGCAAGCCACTTACCTTGTGCACAGGGCCGGCTTCTCCATCTGCATAACGGGGATGAAGACCTTCCTGCTCCACCTGCCTCATAATGCTGGGTGAAGCCAGGACAGGGACCCTAGTGCCTGCCAATCACTTCCACATTCACAGGTGAAGGGCATGAAAACGCCCCCAAGGGCAGAACAGCAGTGGCTACCTCCTACTGAGGTCTGGGCAGGGGAAGAAGGTTTTTTTTTTTTTTTTTGCGGTACCCGGGATTGAACCCAGGGGCGTTCTACCTCCGTGCTACACCCCCGGCCCTATTTTTTATACTTTATTTTGAAACCAGGTCTCATGAAGTTGTGGAGGGCCTCACTAAGTAGAGAGAGAGAGAGAGAGAGAGAGAGAGAGAGAGAGAGAGAGGGAAAGATAGAGAGAGCTGAGGCTGGCCGCGAACCTGGATCCTCTGGTCTCCGCCTCCCAAAGTACTGGGATTACAAGCGTGCACCACCACGCCCAGCACAGAAGGTTTTAATAATAATGTCCACAGGCAGCTGAGGAGATCCTTCCCCTCCAAGAGACATGATCTTGTCGGTTCAAGATGCTTTCCCATCTGACCTGTGATCCTGAATGCCCTCTTCTGGTGGCAGGGACTTAGAGGGCAACGGAACAGAAATCTCCTCAGTATGCTATGACTCAAACACAAGCCATGCACCAGTACCCAAGTGGGCCAAGTCCCCGCTGGGCGAGCACTCTCCCCTGGCGAGGGTTCTCACTGAGGTCTGAAAGACCGCCTCTTTATTGATATTCTCTCTTGCATTTAACCACCAAAGAATAAAAGAATTGGGAGGTGCCACGTGCAGGCAGGGACTTCATTCATCTCTCCCTTCTTTTTTGCTATAGATCAACGATGCAACCAGATTTTATCAGAAGATAAATAGAAATCCCCAGTGTAACAGCAATCATTCCTTTTACCTCTCTTCTGACAGATGCAGGTGACATAAGCACCACGAGCTCTCTCACCCCGAATTCCTGGAAGGCAGGTAGCTATGGGCAGGGCACGGGAGAAACATGGCTGCTCCCCAGGTCTCTGAGGTGCCCACCTGGTCTTTAGTGCCCGCTGGCTGGAGCTCGGGATTCTGGGGGCATGGTAGAGATGAGTGTCTGGGAATACATTTTAGATTTCCTCTTTTTAAAATAAGACCCCGAGATCTCTCAGCACCAACAGGGTCTACAGTGCGTTTCATTTCTCTGCCCCTTCAAACCTGAATCATCTCTCTCCTTGCTTTTGGTAGTAGTGGGGCTTGAACCCAGGGGTGCTCTACCCAATCTCTGAGCTACACCCCCAGCCCTATTTTACTTTTTATTTTGAAACAGGGCCTCACTAGGTTGCTGACAGTCTTGATAAATTGCTGAGGCTGGTCTCTGACCTGCAATCCTCCTATCTCAGCCTCCCAAGTACTGGGATTATAAGTGTACGCCACCACGCCTGGTTTGGATCATCTCATTTTAACTAATTTCTCAGCTCCCCAAAATAGACAACTCATGGAAAATGGGGGAAAAACAAAGATATTCCCCCAAAGACTAAGAATCCAATTGGACCTCCCTCCCATCCATAGACAGGCCAGGGACACATTAAACAACAGAAAAGAGGACTATGTAAGCTGCTGCAATCACTTCAATGCCTACCGAAACTCTTCTCCCCTTGCCTATCCAGCATTGGCTGCCATAGACTTAGCTACCTGAGAAGCCTCAGTATTGATTAGGTCAAATACTATGAGGTTTATTTCCTGATTTCTTGACCTTAAAGAGTCCCAGAGGACTTACCCAATACTGTAATGTCACTGTGAAAATAACTGTGGGGAAGAAAGATACTGGGTAATTTATACCGTCCCGATTCTCACTTGTCCATCACCTCAACGGGACCCGAAGAATGTCTCGCACATGCTTCCCCCATTTTTCATGGGGATTACTGACACCCCGACAATAGGATGACGCCTCGCTTTACTAGAGAAATCCTGTTGGGAATTACAAATGAAGGACTTATGTGATTCAGAACATTATAAATCAGACACAATCTTTTTCATCTCTGTTAATATGTGAACTCCAGGCAGCAAGCCCGGTTTCAAAAAACAGAAAAAGAAGAAAGAAAAACCTTTAATCACAACTGATTTCGGTGGTATTGGGAGCAAATTAAAACACTAATACAATACTCAGAGAAAGAAAACTAAGTTTTAAAAAAGCAAAATGCTGACTCTCAGGGCAAGGCTCGTCTTCCTTCTGGCCAGCGCTATGAATTTCTCTCCTGGGAGGAATACCGAGGCGAAGCCGCCAGGACAGCAAGGCTGAATGAGCGGTGGCTTCATATGTGGTCATTAGATGAGTCGTGAACGCAACCTTCGCCATCATACGGGGCTGGCCTGCCTCCCGCTGGAGTGACCAGTGATCCCCGAACTGGAAGGGAAGACTGGCAGTCACTGGTCTCTGCCTCCCCCAAACACACGTCTTCTCTGATAGGCACAGGCCCAAGTTCACCCTCATCTGACCCAGCTCTCCTAGAAAGGCCCCCCCAAGCCAAGACCTCTGGCTGCCAGAGTTCTGCATTAAGAGGTGTGCTGCACCCACATTCAATTTATTGGAGGCCTAGTGTCAGCCCTGGACATGGACACAGACCCCAAGCTTGTCGCCGCCTCTTTGCCCCAAATGGTCTCCTGGGCTGCTTTCTGGCACCCCTGGCACCCATAACTTCATACCCTGCCTTGTCCAACTCCCCTGCTTGGCTCTGTGCATGAGCACTGTGTCAGAGGGGCCACTAGCCCGGTCTCAGGATAAAGAAGGAAACAAGAGGAAGCAGGTTAGACCCCTCCACAGGAGAATCAGAATAAACTGCAGGAAGGCTCCAGGTCTGCAGGGTAAGCCCTTTATCCTGCACCAGGACAGCTGCAGGCTGGGAGCTGATGGCCCATGAGGGACAGTGTGGCCCCTCCCACCACGGAAGCCCGACCAGGTGCTTAGCAGCCGCTGCCAACCTGCACCTTGGCTCCAAGGAGTCTAAGCCATTCTAAGTGACTGGCTCCAAGTAGTAAGCAGCTGGCGCTGGCTAAGGGGAGAAACCAAACACACAGGGAAAGACGGGGTGGAGCAGGTGGACGATGAGAGCCACCCCCAGGTGTCTCGGCCACCCAGAGCAACCTGCAAGACTGAAACTGAAAAACGGGGCAGATCGGTATGTTTAACCAAGGCTCTGTGGGGATGTGCCCACTTTTGCCCCAAAGAAACAAAACACCAGGGCCCCTCACCAAGATCATGGTCACTTCTGGACTGAAGACATCTTGAAACATGAGCCATGGCATCTACTCCAAATATGTCTCCTTTGGGCAAGGGTGACCTTTGCCTTGGGAACCAGGCCACATGAACGAAACCAGCCTAATCACTGCCCCTCCATGCTCACTGGCCACTCGCAGAGGTCATCCCAAGGTCTCCCCACCCCCAACTCTCCCTAAGGGAGGTGGCTTTCAAACAGAAGTCAACCGTGGGTGTGAGAAATGACTTAAGTAACCCCAAACTCTCCAGGCTCTAATTAGAGGGTGCCTAGAATTCTTCCCAGAGAAGATTCGAGAAATTAAAATATGGCACCTGCCAAAAACAAGTAATTTGGCCTGGTAGCCACTCCAAGACACCTGGCAAGTGACATCAGGTGTCAGTAGTTGGTCTAAGCATACTTAGCTTAAGAGAACACAGGAGAGGTCTCTATGGTGCCTGAAAGGAAGGCCTGTTGCTAAATATTCTAAACAAGCAAAAGAACGAACTAGCCTTTATTGAGTGCCAGGCATTTCACACACATTACACATCACTTCATGTACAGTTCTGCACCAACTCTTCTAGATTCACTTGATCCCTATTCTGCAGGTGAGAAGATCACAGTTTAGGGAGATGAAAGAGCCTGCCCGGGAATGCCAAGGTCCATGCTTGTCCTGCCTCAGGTCACTCCTAACAGGCACGTTCTTCCCCAGAGGTGGCGGCCAGGAACGGTCCCATTAGAATTTAAAGCAAACACAATTCATTCCTGAGGTTTCATCACCTGGACATTCCAACCACCACCCCTCACCCTCCTGCTCACCCCAATTCCTCTCCCTTAAAATTACATGAGTGTTTCAGTCTGCAGTGCCCACTTGGGCCGCCACACTCGGTTGCCTAGACTTCCAAGAGGGTCCATGCGTTGCTTTTCTTCTTCCCCAAGACCCGTTAGCACAGGCTTCACATCTGCAGAATGGAGTTGTCCAGGGTGGAGGTCAGCAGCCTTCTGGGCCCCCCACTCCACTGGCCACGGCCTCCCACTCCCTAAGTGCCCAAGGTGAACACAATTAGGTTGGGTAGTAACCAGGATGAGGACCGCATGGCAGCTGTGTCGCAGGTGTTCAGCATGGTGCCTGGCTCTGATTGATGCTGCCAATGGTAAACACCTGAGGAGTTACACTGGTTAAGGGAAGAGTTAAGGGAAAGAAGGTTCAGGGGACAGAAGCTGGCTAAGCTCTATAGAGAGCACAAACCCCAGCAGTCCTGGGAAAGCCACCGGGCATTCCCAGCTGGCCTCACTGGGGCCTCTGCACTGAGGGACTCGCTGTGCCAGGAGCCTCTGTGCCAATTTGGAATTCCCAAGCTCATGTTTGAAGCCCCAGAGCCATTTTGCCCCAAGTTCAGGGGCTTCTTCCCTGCTGGGTGGACCTGCTCTTCACCACCACACCCCCTCCCCTCCTCTCCTCCAAAGCACCTGAGAGCATCTATCCCTGGAGCCTGCAGCCCCAGCCCTCACCACCTGCTCACTTCTCCAGTGCCATTCTCCCTCCAGAAGTTCCACCAGACCCCACTGTCAATCCCAAGCCCCAGGGTCTTCCACAGACTCATGGAATTGGGAAGCTGGAAAGACCCTCAGAGATCATGTCCAAACCTCTCGTTTGACTGATGAAGGCTACTTGGGTCCCCAAAGCCACACGGCTTGCCCAAGGCCACTCAGCCAGTTGGCAGCAGAGCTGGGACCAGAACCCAAGGCTCTTAATGACCCTTAATGGCTCTGATGACACATAAATAAGCACAGAGCTGAGAGTGAAGGCCTCGGGTGCCGGCTGGCTCCTGGCAGTGCCCTCTCCCCCAGGGAGACGCTCTTACAGGAAGGGCGCTTGGAGCTCTGTGCCAGCACATCGAATTTCCTCTCTTGCCACGTTTGCACACTGCCAGTCCTGATGCACAGTCATTTTGCATGATCTGAGCACAATTTTAAGCTGCATTTCTGGCTCTGAAAAGTGCAAGGTACACAACACTGCCCCCCAAATCACTCAGGGACAAAATCAGCAAGCCCCAGGTCCACATACATAAGTCCCAATGATAGTAAATAAGATATGATATGATATGATAACAGGAAAAAATGATTTGCCCAAGGAGAGAAAATTTCAACCCATTGCTGATTATCTTTCATTATTCAACTGAGCTTCCGCTGATGCTGAAAGGAGGCGGATGTTTAGGATGTATGGAAATATCTACAAATGAGTTTTGCCCTGGTTGTTTTCTCCAGTAATCTCAGTACCATTCTCAGGAGAAATGAGGCAAACTCAGAGGCCAGCATGACCATCAGGACAAATGAAGGCGGCTCGGGTTGCTGCCCTGGGCTTCCTCCTTCCAACTCTCGCCACCCAATCCCTCCCACACACGTTTGCTGGGGGCCTACCATGGGCCTGGTGCACAGCTAAGTACTGGGAGGATCTCACAGTTTAATGACATGATGGACAGGCAGAAAAGGCACCGGGCATTGGGCTGTGTGTGCAGAGGGGACACAAAGTGCTATGGGAATGGAGGGAGGGAGACAACTAAATGTACCAGGTGGGGAAGGATGGAGTAGGCTGGCAGGCTTGCAGATGTCTGTGGGCATAAGGACAGATACGGGGAGCATGCAAAAGAGAGTTCCAAGCTGAAACACAGCCCATTTACAAAGACAGAGAAGGAAGGACACGCGTGGGACATGCAGTTTGGTCTGGCTGAAGCTGGGTGTGTGAGAGGCAGAGACCTGGAGCGCCCATACTGAAGGGCCTCACCTGCTCCCCAAGGACCCCAGGCTAAGGAAGGGTGTTGACCACGAAGTGATGTGTCCAGCTCGGCCTTTTAGAATCATCACTCTGGCACCATGGAAAGAGTGGGCGCGGTGGCACACACCTGTAATCCCAATACTTGGGAGGCTGAGACAGGAGGATTGAAGGTTCAGGGACAGTCTCGGCAACTTAGTGAGACCCTCAGCAATGTAATGGGACCCTGTTTCAAAATAAAAACAGCTCAGGGTATAGCTCAGAGGTAGAATGCCCCTGAGTTCAATCCCCCCCAACACACACAAGAATGGGTTAGAGGAGACCGAGGCTGAAGGTCAAGAAGAAGGGTTTTGTCACTTGTAGGATGAGTAAGAATCAATGGCAAAGCAGTTGAAGAGAAGCAGACCATATTTTTAGGGTGTGTATAATAGACAGATTGATGACTGTAGATGTGGGAGACAGGAAAATGGGAGGTATGGAGATCTCCCAGGTCCCCAGTACCACCGAGATGGGGCACGCAGGAATAGGAACTGACCACACCCCTCACCTGCATGGAACACAGTTTCCAACAGTACAGGCACAAGTCCCGGCTTGGTGTCACAGCCCACCACAGTTTAGCTTTGCTGTCTCGTTAGTTTGCTTCCCAGAGCACAGCCCCAGTCTTCTCTCTCACTGTACCTCCTCACTTACCCTGTGATTCTAAGTCCCCTGCACTTCCCACATCAATACCTCATGGCCACATCGTTCCCTCTGCCTGCTGAAATGTGGGTCTAGCTTTCAAGTCTAGCTCAAATGTCAGTTTCCCCCCTCCCCACCAGGCATGATTTAGCTCCTTCTCTCTTGCAATCCCAGAGTGCTCTGCATGCACTCAGTTCTCGTCTAGTATTATGGGGTCTGTTGTTGCCTCACCCAACAGACTCTGCACTCCCTGCAGGCAAGCATATGGATGGCTTGGTGTATCTCTGCAGCCCTCGTGGAGTTTTGGACATACTAAGCACTCCTTTAGTAAGTCCAGCCACACACTGAAATACCATAGAAGACAATGAACAGTCTAACTGGTGGGGGTAAAGGTGCTTTTTCAAACAGATTCTCACTTCCACACTCTGCATTGGCCACCACTATATCCTCCCAACTCAAAATGAGCAATAGAACTCAGAATTTCTTGCCTAAAAGACAACTATCTGGATCCAAAACAAGAATGCTGCCCACCAGCGAATAAGTTTTCCCAACACACATCCACGGAGGACGAGTTTGACAGAAGTGAGTGGAATAAACGCCATATATTATTTGCATATAATGTTAAGGAAATCACTTTCAAGCTCTCTGAAAAAGAGAGGTTATATAAAGACCATTTCTTTCATGATTCTAATGGCCTAAACTATTTTCAGAGTCCTATTTTGGCAGTAAGAAAGCCTTACTTTTGCTGGGTTGGATTTTTGTTTTGTTTTGCCCTTCCCTATAGAAAGGAGACTCAGCTCATTTGGATTAACTGAAGTGAAAAGAAAGCAATATCTCTGCTCTAATTCCACAAGGCTAGGAGAGCCCCTTTATAAATGCATCTCTGGTTCTCAGAATACTCGTGAACCTGTTGATGAAAGGAAAGGTATTGTCTGCACTTGGTAGGAGAAAAAATATTCCTGCAATGTCCACCTTTCACCAACGGGGTAGCTAAAAAAATACCCCCGCACGGGGGTAGCAGGTCAGTACACTGGCTGGTGAGGGCAATCTCAGCCTGCAAGGGTGGAGTGGGTTCAGAGCATGGGTGCAGACGTGGCTGCCATTTCTCCTGATGGCTTCCTTCACCTAGGGATGCCTCCCCAGGCAGGAGGAGGGCCGCCGGCCTGGACTCCTCCCTCCTTCATCCTTTGGTGTGCACGATTATAATGGCAACTTGTCTCAAAGCCTGTTCCAAGAAATACTAGTCTCGTAAAACTATATTCCTGTGGCCAAACTGACTCAGCTAGAGATTCATGAAGCTCATCATGACATGCCGAAGGCTCTGTGAAGGCCTGCGGGAAGGGAGCCTGCTTAAGCCACACTTCCCAGACTGAACACAGGCCTTCTGTTCCCAGAGCAGCTCCACGTTTCACAAGGAACAGGCATTAGGGCCATCAGTATTTCTCCCCTTTCCTGAAAAGCTCCCATCTGCAGAATCCCTTGTTTCTACTTCTGCAAATGTATCGGTTTATTCTAGATACATAGGCGAGTGGGGGAAATTAAAGATCAGACCAACACAGACCCAAGAAAGCCTCATCCATTAGCCAGGCAATCTTCAGAAATGCAAGGATTTAAAACTCTCCATTTGAAGACATGATAATAGCTTGAAGAGGCAACCGAGGGCACGGTCCCCACTCCTCCCCGTGGAGCTTGTGCTGAGACCAACAGCGTGGCCTGTGGCTTCATACCAGCCATTTCCTCTGAGACTCGTGCAGGCCCACCCACCTGTTCAAGACTGGACAGGAAGGTTGTTCTGAAATAGGAACAAAAACACACTCCAGGACACACACATGAATTGGAAGTGCTCAGCTCTGCGATGAGCCCCCACCCCCGGGCTGCCCTCACCAGACACCCAGGAGATCCAGAAACAGAGAAGACCCAAGTCTGCTTGGATGAAGGCTCACCTTCCAGTGAGCAGAGAGCATCTGTGTGTGGGAAGCACACAGAATGCCAGGGGAGTCCATAGAAAGGAGGCAGCGTCAGCCAGGTGCAGTGGTATACATCTGTAATCCGGATACTTAGGAGGCTAAGACAGGAGGATCGCAGGTTCCAGGACAGCGTGCAGTACTTAGTGAAGCCCTGTTTCAAAATAAAAAATAAAAAGGACTGGGGTAGAACTTCCCTGGGTTCAATTGCCAGTAATTAATTAATACACACACACACACACACACACACACACACACACACACACACACACACCAGGATGACAGTCCACTTGGGAGAACCAGGGAGGCTGTGAGGAGCAGGGAACATATCACCTGGGTCTTGAAGCAAGGGCAAGAGTTCTGATGGGGTAAAAATGGTGGCCTTTCTTAGATGTGAGTGGAAAGAAAACAATCACAGGCAATCTGGGAGAGACTGGAACACATCAGAAGAGCCATCAGTAGCCCACTGGGCTGGAGAAGGAACTGAAACAGGGAAAGGAGACATGGGCATGTACTAGAGACACTTGAGATAGACACCTTGCTTTCTGAGGGCATCAGCTTCGTACAGGAGCGTTTCCAAGCAGAGGAGTAACATGAACAAAGCTAATTTTGAGGGGTAGCTTTCTAATCTCAGTTTACTAGATAAACTGGGACAAGGAGAAGTAAAGGAAAAAGGCAATATAGTAGGCTGCTGAGCCAATGTAAGTAGAAAGCATACTTTTTCTCTCTTTTGATTATTTGCATCAGAAATAATCAAAAGAAAGAGCTTCTGAGGCTAGCAAATCCAAAGTCAGAGAGAGAAGAAATATGTGAGGCATCTAGAGAACATTCCAGAGGAAACATCCAGGAGATTGCTGAATTTCCAAGCTCAGCATCCCCAAAAAGTAGTCAAGGGGAGAGGTGCAGATGCGGTCCCATTCACATAAAGGGAATGCTGGAGATGGAGGGAAAAGACGTAGGGGATGAGGACGTCCACTTTAGGGGCAGGAAGAAAAGCAACCAACAATGAATGCCAAGAACAGTCACAGAGAGAAAGGAAGAAAGCCAGAGAGACCAGCCTCCCCACAGGGACTGGTAGAGGGGTTGCGGGCTCAGAGCTAACTACCCAGGTTAAAATCGTGCTTCCCACCACCAACAAGCTGGGAGATCTCAGTTTCCCCATATGTAAAACCAGCTCTAAGCTCCAAAAACATCCTTTTAATATCTGGCTTTGTGCCTAGTACTGGGATCCTGCAAACCCCGTATATCACTGCTTTGCCACTGGCTCCCCATTAGGGTCCACCGGTAGGAGGCACTAGAGGGAGGCCACAAGGCTGGAGCAGGAAGGTCTTGCTTGTTGTTTTGGAGCTTCACCCCAGGAATGCTTTTCCATCCTCACAAACATGGTGCCTTCCTATACAGGTAGCTGTGTCCAGTGTGTACTGCTCGAGAGTGCAGGTCCAGCATGATGGCACCTAGCACTCAGAGACACCAGCAGCAGCAGCCAAGGTCCCTCCTTAGACTCCTGGGGCCCCTCCTTCCCCACATAACTAAATTTTAATCTTTCCAACTTGGTTGACACTCAGTAGGGTAGTGTAGAGGCTGCTTCCTGCAGTTGCTACCTTACAGCACGATTCTCAAAGTGTGGCCACCAAACCAGCAGCATCAGTATCACTTGAAAACTTGTTAGAAATGTGAATTGGGGGAGGGGCAGAAACTCTGGGGTGGGGCCCAGTATTCTATGTTTGAATATGCCTTGCAGGGGATGCAGGTACCCCCTAATGTTGGAGAACACATGCCCAGAATTTTCTTTTGCCCTCTCACTGACCTAGTTAACTGTATGCCCCATTACCAGTGCTTTAACTCTGTGCAAATAACTGGCATGGTTTCTATCCCCTGACTGGCTTCTAACACCCGCAACAGAGAAAACAGTAGCTGCCTCATAATGTTAATGCTCACACTCATTATCACTAGTATATTAGGGCACAGAAGCCAAAGGTAGAAATAAAGGGAGGTGATAGTCAACAGAATCAAATATGCAAGGATACTGGATAGGTTTTGTTGTTGTCCTTTCAGAGCAGAGAGTCGATTGGGGTGAAAAATACTCCAACATACAAACACAGTCAGACTTTTAGAAAATGTTTCATTTTTAGCCAATTCCTCCTTGGGTGTCATGTAAAACTACTCCATCAATCAAGCTGTCAGAATGAATTCCAAAATTATTTACAATCTCACACAAAACAGCCACACAGTTCAATGCACCTAGGGGGTCTGGTCCTGATTTTCTAAATGTTAGGACATTCCATGGCCTTCAGGTCCTCATAATGGCACTGCCATTCATGACAAAGAAATAAACTCAAGTTACAGGCATGGAGTCTCAGGATGTTAGTGAAGGAAGGGACCACCCAAGTTATGCAGCCCAAACTCCTCATGCTTCAGATGAGGATTCTTAGACTCCAAGAGTCACAGGAACTTTTCCAAGGTCTACCGGTTACCAATATCACAGCCAACTCTAGTACCAAGACTCCTAACTCTTCTCACACCCAATTTCCTTCAACTCCATTAGACATGAGTGACTGAGTGACAGGCTTGGCCATGGCGTTCACATTTCTTTTTTCTTTTTGAAATGCTTTTATTGGTGCACTATAGTCTCACATCACAATGGAGTTCATAGTGATAGTGACATCCATGCACACGGCACTTGGTGGGCTCCCCCGGCTCTCTCCCACTCCCCCTTCCCCATACAGGATATTGAGATTGGCATTGGTATACTCACATACATACATAACATCCATGGAAGTGTTTCCTTCACATTTCTTAAGTACAGGATTTAACAAGCAGCAAGCAAGCAGTCACTCTGTAAATGGGGGGAGAGCTACAGAAGTAAGACTGGGAAGAGCTTAGGAAGGAGCATGCCTGTTGGCAGGCAGTTTTCTTTGCCCATCAAAATAATAAATGAAGCCAGGCATTTACTGTAGCATGGACGCCAAAGCAACTGTGAGCCCACAGTGTTTCCAACATCTCAGGAGACAGGCATACCACTGCAAGACAATGCGTTCTTAATGCGTTCTTAAACAGATTCTGACTCAGACCCTGAGACGGTTGGGTCTCTTCCAAAACATGTTAGCCACTGCGAGATATCTCTTTCAGTTCTCTCCAGTAGATCTCCTTGGAATATGCGAGATAAAGAGGCAATTCATCATGTGGCTGAAGGTTGTACGTAACACATTATCTGCCTTCCGCCAGGATTTGTGCATCTGTGTGCAGCCCCTGGTTGGCGTGGTGGACAGACCCGCTTCCATCTTGAAGTGCCACAGCAACATAAAATCAACAAGGAGAGGACTGCTAAATGAATAATTTACTGATTTCATAAGAACCTGTCTTGCAATTTATAGTTCTATTATCTTTCCTACCCGTGTCTTAACTCCTTTGTATAAAAGCCGCAATCAAGCTGAATAACATTTGAGAATCTAATAAGCACATACAACCCAGTACTCAAACCGAGGGGTTTAGATTGATTCTGACAGCAGTTAGGTCCCTGTGAGGCCAAGTCCTACTGCTGCTGCCTGAATTTCCTTGCCTCTTCTGCAAAGGGGTTAAAGTTAGGGAGCAAATGACCTCCAATAAGCTTTACATTTCCAAATGCAACATTTCTCTTCCTTAGGATATTGGGAG
>PVJS01002411.1:0-68894 GCA_004027185.1 Glis glis | reverse complement strand
CAGATTATTTTTGCTTCTGTGCTTTCCAGCAGAATGGATATATCCTTTTGAAACACATTACCTGCCAGCTGCCACTCCTGCAATCTCCTCTAAGAAATCAGCCCAAGAGAAGTAGCTACTAAGCTACAGAGAAATACAGACTTTAACACCTTGTCACTGAAAACCCAGATTTTCTCACCTTGGGGAGATCCCTGCAGATGTGCATAATTATCACCAACCTGGAGGAGAGGGGTCTCTTTCTCCAGTACTTGTGCCCTTGTCCACCTTTTAGAATGAGTCACTGCAATCCTATGGGTTTCCCTCTCACTGTCATTCCAGCCTTCAAATCCTCAGGGTCACCAGCACCACAAACCCACTCTGTCCTCTTGGCCTGCTGCTCATGAAGAAGTTCTATGCGTGTCTTTGTCATAAGGTGGAGGCCAAAGTTACCTCCTTGTTGATGGTGACCTAATGCTGAAGAACCGTGCTTTTGTGACTGGGGTTAACCTGAAAACTAACTCATGCAAATTACTTATGGACACTTCATGGCCCCAAGACTAGGACAGCTCGGCCCAAAAGATAGAACGTGGCAGTTCTGGAAACACAGGCTTTTTGTGCTTAGTCTCTTCCCCTCGGCTATTTATAGTGCATCGTCTCTGCAGCCAAAGTCTGAAACCCAGCCAGGCTCAGGCAGAGGTAGGCCTGTTAAGTCCTGCTCACATGACCCAGTCTCAACATTCTGAATACATTACTCAAGGGCTCTGGGTAAGGCAGCTACTCTGATGAAGGTGACAAGAAATCTCTTTTGTAGCTTGGAAACTCTCAGGCTGCTTGCTGGCTTGGAGCCTGAACCTCAGCTAATGTCAGTATGGCCCTATTAACTGGCTTAAGAAATGCTAAGGAAGGTATACCTTTTTTTTTTGTTGTTTTATTTGCTTGTTTGTTTTCAATGGTTACATTGATGGATGCTAACATGAACTCTTTAGATCTTAACTTTGCCAGGCTGAGAGCCTCAGTTTCTCCATATGGGAAAAAAAAAACAGATCCCCCTTCCTCAAACCTATTAGTGAGGACTAAATGGATCACGTGTACAAAAGGCTTGGGAAGGTGCTCACCTAGAACACAGTAGGGTTAGGTACTGGCAGCTTGGCTGTGACCACCAAGACCTCGCTGGCCAGGGAACTTGCCATCCAGAATAAATTAAAACCCCAAGTCCCATAGCTCCAATTAGTATTGATGTGCCTGAGCTTTCACCCCAGCTGCATTTTATTGAGAACTCAAATTCCTAACCCTGGTATTTTTTGTGTCCTTCCTGTTTCTCTCTCTCTCTCTCTCTCTCTCTCTCTCTCCCTCCCTCCCTCCCTCCCTCCCGCTTTCTCTCCCTCTCCTTCTTTCTTGATGCTGGGGATTGAACCCACTGGCATTCTACCTCTGAGCTACATCACTTTAAAAATTTTTTTTTGAAATTTTGAAACAGGGTCTCACTAAGTTGTTGAAGGTCTCGCCAGGTTGCTAAAGCTCATCTTGAACCTGCAATCCTCCTGTCTCATCCTCCTAAGTACTGGGATTACAGGCATGTGCCACCACACCCAGCCTTCCTGCTCTTCTTTGAAAGAAATGTTTAACTAACTGTAATTAAATAGAGTGTGGTTTGGGATTATACCTCCGATGTGAAAATGGAATATTTGGAATGTTTTATCCAAAGCAGAAACGAGAATACCAAACCTATTCTGGAAAAGCCAATGCAACCAAAACCAGAGGCCAGAGAAGAGCTGAACCCAAAGCCAGGGCTTAGAGGCCTAGGGAGAACTTGTGCTCCAGGTAAAGCTGCCCTTTCTCCATCTCCAGATCTCCAGTGCAGGCATGAAGAGGGGCTGCCTCTCCCTCCACCCCACACTCAAAGCCCTATCCCCACTAAATAGCTCGAGACTGCAGGACTAATCTTAGTGTACCCATCAGTGCCCCCAACCCTCAGCAGCTTGGGCCTTCCAGGTCACTCCATAGGGCTCTATGTGCTAGGAGGCAGCACCTGCCAGGGCGCTCCTGCCCGTCCCTCTGGGACTTCTCCCTGCATCCCTTATCCCCTCAGGCACACTTTGTCCTTACTGGCTTGGCTGGCAGCTCTTGGCCAGCATGTAAGCTCCATGAGGGCTGGGTGCAGTCTGCCTCCTTTAGTGATGCATTCCCAGTGCCCAGAAGGACATGGGCACATAGCAGACACTCAATGACGATATGAATGAATGAATGAATGAATGAACGAATGAACACACGCAATGAGTAGCAAAGAGACCAAGTTGCCTCTCTTTCAAAGGATTAAAAAGTCTTTGAGTCCTTGCTTGTTTTCTAAGGAGAAGAGATCTGTATTTTGATGATGGGAAGAGGGAACAAGCAACAAATTACTTGGCCTCTTGCCCAAGGCCAAAACCCAGACTGCTTTCCACTAAAACCTAGCCTGGATCCTCCTGACTGAGAATCACTCTGTGCTCCTCCCAGGGCAGGCTGGGACCTCACAGTGGCCTTCGTCACATCTCTGGCTCAATGTGAGAATTCAGAAACCCGATGACCTAAATGCTGGCCTTGAATGTAGCAGAGAGACGTCGGTGGTAATCTGTCTATCTCACTTGGTTTGGGGGACCAGATGGTATTACAACACGTGCTTCAGAGGCCTGTGGCCTTTTCTTTCTTGAGAAAGAAATATTTGGCAGTGATTCTAAAGGCTTCAAGTCCTGTAATTTGAAACAAAATTGAAAAATTAAGTGACAAATAAAGGCTTTTTCCATGAGACACTGAACCTGTGCCTTTGTATTGGGAAAAGATCTTGAAGACTGTACGCAGAAGCAACAGGGCACCAAGGATTCTAGAATCCGGGCCCACTGAGCACCATCCGTTCTGATATAATGCTTCACAAGTGTCTCTTTCTCTTTATCAGAAGCCAGCCTCCCCAGAGGCAAAGAGGGGGCCTCTTGGATGGACCATCTGGTGGCTTCTGGCCTCAGCGAGGGGCCCATCCTCCACATGCCCAGCATAGAGCACCCTCTATTGAGATGCTGCAAGACAAGGGAGAAGACATTCCCAAAGCTTCCCTGGGCGCCTGAGTCCTCGCAGGAGCAGCCTGGGCAGAGGCTCTGGGGTTCCGCTCCCTAAATCCACCCCAAGCTGCAGCCAGCATCCTTGCAGGTCAGAAGGAAGAGTGGCTGAGCCCTCTCTATGCTCTAGACCACAAGAGCAGGACTGGTCAGATGCACTGGACTAGGGCCGTGACAGTCTCTTGCTTCAAGCCTTTAAATGCCTCCAACTTAAGATTGCCACATGTCCCTAACCTTTCTGCCAGGAATCACCCAGGAGGGACAAGCACGCCAGGACCCCAACATCTAAGAAGAGAAAGCCCTCTCCAAGAGCCCCTGGGTCTTTGGGGGCTGTTTTTATTTCAACCTCCCACCTCACAGAGCAGCGCCTCCTCTGGGGCCTTCCTGGCTGATATTACATCTTTGGATGGGTTTGTATTGGTGGACATGCAAAGGCCCCATATGGAGCACTTGGGAGGCTTTGTGGGAATGTGTGCAGCCTTTGCAGGGTCCGGGGTGCCTGGACCCAGTCCCATTTTCCCTGCAGATGTCAACTGGGACATCTGCTTACGGGAGTAGGGACGGGAGAAGGAAAATTCTAGGAGATGCCTGGGGATGGGTTTCGGTTAACTTCGTCTCTGTTGTTTGATCAAGGCCATGTCAGGAGCAGTGCAGGGTGTTGAAAGGAAACCCACCTGTGATCGGTGGTGTCAGTGCTGGAGCAGCGGGCTCATTGGCAGTCAGCTTTCGGTGGAACTGCCAGACTCAGAATCCATTAACAGGCAGTTGTGTCAGGAGAAAGCCCAGCTTGTCAAGAGACTCCTTCTGTGGGGCCCACATGCTGTGTTTAGCTCTCCAGGGTTCAGATAAACAGCTTCCTGCTTTCCACCCCAAACACACACATACACAGGCCCGAGGCCAGGTGAGGCAGATCTCTGTACCAAACAACGGCCTAGTCTAGGATTGCTCTCCGGCACCTTCCATGCCTTTCCAAATGTAAGGCCAGTCTCAGTTTGGTGGAATTCCTCTGACCCTGCTCTCAAACCCCCAAACCCAAAGCCTGCTACACCAGGGGCACATGGCTACATGGATGAGGCCATCAAAAGAGAAGAACCCTGTTTTTCACATTTTAAATGCTGAAGAGAATGAAGACTGGTGGAGCAATGTGGCTTGCAGGGGGTAGGTGGGGACATGGTTTGGGAACACTTCTATGATGGTCCCATGTGATCCCCAACAATGGCTTGACCTGTCTGAGCCCCAATTCCCCACCTGTCAAGTGAAAACACCGTCTTCTTCTAAGAGCTGCTTGAGGATCAAATGTGGGAACAGATCCAAAGTATTTAGACTGGTCACCAGCACTTGGCCACTCTGAGGCCCTGGGGATGGGAAGGCCATAAGACAGGAAGAACCTGGGTCCTTGAGTCACCGTGTGGAAGAAAAGACAATCGGGAACCGCCATACTGACGAGTGAGCAAGAAAGAAACCTCTATTGTGTTAAGCACTGACATTTTGGGGCGTAGCTATTTCAGCAGCTAGCATTAACCTAACTAATATAGGCAGCAAGAATGGCTTCCTGTTTGAAAGGATTTGTACTGATAGACCACTCCAGATCCCTTACTTTTAATTACTAACAAAATAGCTGAATTGCTGAAGGCGTGCATCTATGTTAAGAACTCATCCTTCCCACCCCATCCCACCCACCCAGGCTCAGAGGAAGGTGACAGGAGGCTCCAAATAGCTGGGAGGCAGTGTGGATGCAGAGGAGGGGAGGGGAGCCTCATCTTGCCTTGACTTCTGCTCAGGGACCCCCAGGAAACATACAAGGCTATTAACCAGAGGGAGCTGCTGATGCAAATCAGCTTGGATAGCCCTATAAGTTGTGAGTGGCAGGCACTAACCGTTTGCATGACAAACCTCCTACAAGATGCCGGCTAAACTGCCCTTTTGTGCCAATTAAAGATTCTCCAGAACACAAAGATTACACACCATTCTGCAGCGCTGACAACAATAAAACAATTTTAAAGGCTATTCAGATCTTCGGTTCACAGCTGACACTGTCAGGAGGGGGAGATTGTCTGTGGCTTTGTTCTTTGTTGTTGTTGAGTCTTAAGACTTAGCCAAGGATTTCTGGGGGAGGAGGGGAGACTGGCAGGCAGGAGGAGTTTGAAAAGGCTTGTTGGGTTTTTAAAGGAGAAAAATGAACAACCTAATGTTCTTTTCTTGTGTGTGTGCGTGTGTGTGTGTGTGTGTGCATGTGTGCACAATGCCACACACACACACACACACGCACACAGACACACCACTCTTGTTCTCACTAGCTCCTCTCTGGGGTCCTCAGAAATGACTCCCAGAGAATCCTGGTGTCTCTGAGGGACTGACATACCCCGAGACACGGGGTTATGGGTAGCACTAGCAGATATTTTTGGCACCAATTAATTAAAACTACAAGGGCAAAGGCCCAAGAGCTTTTCCTCTTATGTTTGTATTAAAGGCAAATTCCCCAAAACAGTGAGAGACTAAAAACAAAAACACAACTTTGAGTTTTCAGAAGTGAGAGATGCAGGTGGCCCTTCAGGTGACGCCAGGGGCAGGCTGTTTCATCAGGTGTCTGTGCACTGCCCACTAGGTCCTGATGAGGAAGGACCAGAAGCACCACAGACGTCACCTGAGTTTTACTGTTGCCACTCCTGTGCGTATGCGCCTTTGGGGCACCCTCAACATTCACCTGAGCTCCTTCACATCCACCCAGCCAGTAACGGAAAATGAGATATCTGTGACACAATGGGACTTTTTTTTTTTTTTGCGGTACCTGGGATTGAACCCAGGGGCATTTTACCTCTGAGCTACACCCCTGGCCCTACTTTTTATCCTTTATTTTGAAACCGGGTCTCACAAAGTTGCGGAGGCCTCACTAAGTAGCTGAGGCTGGCCGCGAACCCGGATCCTCCGGTCTCCGCCTCCCAAGTACTGGGATTACAAGCGTGCGCCACCACGCCCAGCCACAATGGGACTTTGAGTAGCCTACTGACCAATTCCCAGTGAGAGCAGGAGTCTCTCCCAGCCTTTCTGGTAACTCCTACAGCTCCGGGCACAGGGACAAGCTCCTGCTTGTGGTTTCACGCTTAGCCTTGCACACGGGACACTCAATACACGGTTGTTCTGTATGTGTCCAGTCCAGGCAGCACCTCAGAGGCCCACTGATCACCTCAGCATTCATAAGTACCTCGAGCCATGTTCCCACATAGAGCAACAGGGCAGGGGGCACTGGGTTTCAAGCTGTGCTTCTCCACTGGGGTCCATTCTGTTCCCTGGGGAACTCTGACAGTACCGAAGACGTTTGGGTTGCCGTGACCAAGGGTTGGGGTGCTACTGGCATCTACTGGGTAGAGGCCAGGGATGCTGCGAAACACCCTACAATGCATTAGTAAAGAAGCATGTGGCCCGCTGTGTCCGTGGGCCCAGGTGGAGGGACTCTGGCTTCGATCTGACCGGTCTGAGAGGCAAGCGTTCTCACTGTGGGCAGGATATTTGGCTTTACGGATACATACTTTCCAGGTCTTGAACGCACCTAGCGCCCATCACCCAGCTGCTAAGATCGCTGGTACCTGTCTAGAGGCCTCGGGAACACCCCCGTGGCCCACTGTAAAGGAGAAGAGGGAGGACACGGGTCTGGAGGCCACAGATTGGCCAATATCCCCAGCTTTGCGTGCGAGCCCCTGTATCTCATCATCTGCCACCATCCTGAACTCTGTCCCCTGAAGCAAATTCATTCATAAGAGAAACATCTCCCCAGAAGGAAGAGGAGGAGGGGAGGAAGAAACAAAACGGAAAAACAGCCAAATCATATTAAGTCTGGGTCAGCTCCCGTCAGCTGGTAGTGATCAAAACCACATTCATATTCTGTCTGCCGGGGCTCAACAGAAGGCTGCAGACCATCTCAGGAATGTGGGCTCCCCAGGGCCAACACCCCCCTAAACTTACAAGGAGCAGCTTCCAAGGACCAGGGGAGGAGGCGCTCTCCCCTAGCCAGCCCTAGGCACTCATCCCGTCTTGGGGGGGGCAGTAGCTGGATTCCAGGGGCACCCAGTCACCCTCCATTCTCAAAAAGCCCTTTCCTTCTCTACTTTAATGGAGAGAGGAAAGTTCCGGAAGAGAGGCAAGAGTACAAGCTTCTGCCCATAGCCTCCCCACCAAAACAATTAGAGAGCTCAGGCCGTGCCTGCCAAGTTCCTCTGTCCAATTTGGTAGATATTTTAATAGAGGAGGAGAACTCCCAGGGGCCCCCAACGGAAATGCCCCATGTCAGGAAACGTTTGTTTTCATTTCCTTTTGCCGTCAATGAATTCTACTCATGGCAGCGGCTCGGGCTGGATCAGATCCACACAGCAGCTAACCAGAAGCATTTGTTCCTTGAATAAATCTCTCTTTGGGGAATGAGTTATATATACATCCGTGGGGGGGGCATGCACACACACTCACACATGCATATATATTATGTATTACAGACAAAACACACGAGCGAATTCCCAGGCAGGCAGACCTGGGCTTGTGGGGAGGGAAGGCAAGCTGCCGGTTAGCTTCAAAGGACATTTAAAGAAAAGTAAGTGCCTTGGTGGGAAAACTCAATGCAGGAGAGTGCCCTGTGAGAGGGGAAGCGGTCCGCGAAAGCAAAGCTTGCTCTAGGGTAAAAGGCAGTACCCTGTGACAGACTCAATGACAGCGACAACCAGTGCCCCCTGCCGTGTTTACTATGCGCCAAGCATTGCCTCATTTCAACCTCCTCCCAGCCCGAGGACAGCAGACATTATTATTACTACTTCCATTTGACAGATGAGCAAAAGAGGGTCATAAAGATGAAGGGACTTGTTCGAGGTTATAAGGCTGGTAGGTGGCAGAGCCAGGATTCAAACCCAAATGTGGCTGGCCCCAAAGTGGTCCCTTTCCTCTCGCCACCTCTGGTTAGGGGTCAGGAGGCAGCTCCGCTTCCCCACCCACTGTGTGGGTATTTGTCTTTTGGACCCCTGGTCGATCGCCACTCCCTTAGTAATGGAACCTGCGGGGCCATTACTAAGTCACGCTCTGTGCTCGTCCCACCTTGAGGACAGTCCTGGATGGAGTCTGGGTGCACCCACCAAGCTGCATAGGAAGCAGCACTCACTTGGACCTCGTGAGTTTTTTTGTTGTTGTTTTTCCTTTTGGGATTGAACTCAGGGTGCTCTACCACTGAGTTACACCCCTAGTCCTCTATATTTTTTATTTTGAGACAGGGTCTCCCTAGGTTGCCCAGGCTGGCCTTGAACTTAGGATCCACCTACCTCAGCCTCCCAAGCCACTGGGATCACAGGCATGCGCCACCGCAACCAGCAGTGAGTATGTTTCAACAGACTTCTTTTGTGAGATAATTCCCTCCTGACTTATCTGTGTGCAGACCCATCACTTCAGTTCTCAATCTTGCTCAAAGCAGGGTTCATTCACAGGCAAGAGCAAGCTGCAGCTCCCCCTGCCATAGTCTCTCCCACCCCACCCATGCGGTTCTCCTGGAGACAAGGGCTCACCCATCCGAAAGGAGCAGCCAGCCCAGCTCCTCAAGATCTGCAGGACAGGCCCCTCAGGGAGCAAGTCTCTGAGGTCCTGGGAGGGAAAGGGACCAGGCATCTTGTAGCTGAAGACTTCTTCCCTCCTTTCTTCTCCCTCTCCTCCCCTCCAGATGCCAATGGCTTCCCAGGAAGTCAGTGCTCTGGGGCATGAGTGGACCTTGAGGCTCACTGCACAGTCAAGGACAGAGAGGGTATTTGTCTGGACTAGATAAGCAAAAATGCCTGACAGCAGACCAGGGCCGGGGGTGGGGTCTCAGCTGCATGGCCTCCTGCAGCTCTTACTCAGAGTGACTCTCTGGCTTAATTTCCACATCAGAAAAAAACAAGAATAGCAGTGTGGCCTACCTTGTGGGTTAGGGGGACAACCAAAGGTACTCTTTAAACATTTATGGCAAACAGGTCATCTCTAAGTACCGTGCTTATACACAGAAGGTGCTTCATAAATGCTTGAGATTGACTGAGTCTATTAGCAGAGCCTGCTTTGGAGAAGCGCTGGACTGAGCTAAAGATCAACACAGAAGCATAGACTCAAGTGGCCCAGAGGTCAGGCTGGTGGCATGAATGAGGGAGTAGGGTGACAGGGGCAGCCACCCCCGAGGGCCAGCACTGTGTGCACCCCCCCCCATGAGGTCCCCAACCTGTGCTCTAAGCAGGGCCTTCAAAGAGCTGGGAGCAGCAGGGGCCAATCTAACAGAGCAGAAGCACCATGAACAGAGTGGCAACAGGCATCGCTTACATGGGAGTCATTGCGCAGGCTCCGTGCATATCACATGCACTGTTACCTCATCTAATCCTAATAGCCCTGTCAGGCGCTTTTATTAACCCTGTCTTGCGGATAAGGGCACTTCTGCACAGACAGTTTAAGTGACTTGCCAGGCAACAGTGGTGGAGCCAGGATTTGAACCCAGGCAGGCTGGGGAGACAGGAGAGAAAAGTTTCAGGCAGATGGCAGGATGCCAGCTGGCATCGTCAGGGAACTGCGGGAGGGTTATGGGGGAGGAGCAAAGAGGGCCAGGTGGACAGCGCAGGACAGGAGCTGTGGCCCACATAGCTGCCTGGGTTTTATCCCAGGGTGGCATGCAAAATCAGATGTACACTTTAGAAGATCCACAAAGCCGGTGACACATGCCTATAATCCCAATATCTGAGAGGCTGAGACAGGAGATCGCAGGTTCGAGGCCCGCCTCAGCAACTTAGCAAGACCCTGTTTCAAAATAAAAAAGATAAAATAGGGCTGAGGTAGAATGCCCCTGGGTTAAATCCCCAGTGCCAAAATAAATAAATGAATAAAGAAGATCCACGAGCAGACCCATGAGAAGAAGGGAGAGCCTGGAGAGGGAGATGCTGGAGATGTGCCACAGCCCACTAGTTTAAAAGAAAACTTTACTTCCCGCATTTGGGCCCTATCGTCCCATCAACTCTTCCTTGTCCCCTAATCTCCCTCCTCTACATGTGGGAAGTTCACAAAGCCCGAACATAGCTCTGGAGCCAAACAGGCGATCCCTGGGTAGGAACTGAAACCCCCTGCAAGCCTTAACCCTGTCCTTGCCACCGGCCACGGTCACGCGCTCCCCATCTACTAAAAACTGCTCAGCAGACCATCGACTTGGGCCCCTTGTCATCTGTGTCTAAGTATAATGGAAAAAATTGACTGTTTGCTTGGTGCAATAGGGCATGACACTGTTTACAAAGAAATAATAGCCCAACTGTGATGGGTTCTAAATCTCCATTACAGTGAAAGATTTGAAGGAGTAAAGCAGTTAGAAAAATAATTGGTTTTCTTGTTTAGTTTAAAAATCCTTTATGCTTACAGATCATGGACTTCGCACCTCCCGTCTTAGGAGCTTTAAAATAGAAACGAATGGAGATAGGAGACGGAGCAGGAGTCTAGAACTTCTGTCTTTCTGGAAGGCTCCTCAGAGCTGACGAGGCCAGGGTTGTTCTGGATTTCAGAGCACAAGGAGGCTCTTGATGCCAGCCACGGTCTCCTGAGTGTACCAAGCTCAAGTGCACCCTCTCTCCAAGGCAGAAAGGGAGATGACAGCGGGTCTCAGGCAGACACATTGGGTCTAAGCCCAGGGACACACACGGGCTGCTGAGGAGAGTCTGGGGTCTCCGCTTTCAAGGAAAGAGAAAGAAGAGAAACTGTCTTTTATAAGGACAAAAGGAGATGGGGGAAGACTCAGTCTCCAAGAGACAACAGGTGAGACAAAGACTCAGGCCACTGTCTAATGCCTTCCCAGAGCCAGCCTCCAAACGCACAGGATGCTCACGTCAGGCCTGGGAGCCCCGTGTCTGGGCAGCCACCAGGCGAGCTGTGTGCCCAATCATCATCGCAGCAGCCCAGGACTCCGCATCTCCTCCTCGGGAACAATAAATGTTGTGTGTGTTGCATCTGAGTGCAACTGCTGGCCACTGCTGACTCCTAAGGACCCCGTGTGCATCACCTCACTGAACCCTCACAACACCCTTGGGCAGAGACTCTCTTCCCCGATTTACAGATGAGGAAACTGAGGCTCCAAGAGGCTACGTAGCTCACCTACGGTCACACAGATTGTCAGGGTGGCACCAGAGATCCAAAGGCAGCGCCACTGCCTCGCGAGGCTGAGGTCTGGTCCCCCCTGCTCCACGCTCCCAGCTTGAAGCGACTGCCAAGGCCAGCTGACCGCGGTGCCAAAGAGGTGACCTTTGTTGGCTGGACCCAGAGAGAACACATCTGGCTCTTTGGCAGAACTGTCCACTACCCCAGCCATGAGCTAGAGAGTGTCAGTGCATGGGTCCTGTCACAGAGGGTGGGGCAAGGTCAGGCGGGGGCGGGGAACAACATCCACTTTCGCCGTGATAATGGCCTTGAGAGCGAGTCAATTGCGGCAACTAAAAGTATGAGGGCAAAGCACTGTCCAGATTCCCTGGCACCGGTGTCCCAGGTCACCGCTCCTCGCTCCTAGGAGCAGGTCCAAGGAATGCTGTTTGGTTGGTACAGCATGAGAGAACAAATACTAAAGGGGAAACAGATACTACAGGGGAAATTTACCATCCCTTTCTCCTGCCTTTTTTTTTAAATGGTACCGGAGATTGAACCCAGGGGCATTGTACCTCCCAGCTCTTTTTTTTTATTTTGAAACAGGGTCGGTCTCACTAAGTTGCGGAGGGTCTCACCAAGTTGCCAAAGCTGGCCTTCGAACCCTCAATCCTCTTCTCTCAGTCTCCCAAATACTGGGATCATAGGCATGCATCACCATGCCTGGCTCTACCGTGCCTTCTATCTATCCACCCACCACCGTCTATCCATCTCCTATTTGTCTTTTTCTTTCAGCCTTTCTTCATCTGTCCTTCTATCCACACATCCACTCACTGCCCATCTAGCCATCCATCTATCCTTCCTTCCTTTCATCCATCCATCTTTCTTCTTTCTATTTATCCTTCCTTCTATCTTTCCTTCCCCCTTCCTTTCATTCATTTAGCCACTCACACTCCCATCCATCCAATACTTATCAAGAACCTATCATGTCCCAGGTACAGTCATGACCACCTGTCAGCCAGACTCCTGGCACCAGAAGCGCATATCTATTGGAGATGCTTCCTGGAGGGGCAGTGTCTGTCTTCAGGGGCTGGGACTGGGTCTCTGAGGGTTTTCAGATCTGTACGTGTACCCTTATCCCAGTCTAAGCTTGATTCCCTCCACGGGCCTGACCACGTTCTCAATGTGAGCAGCAAGAGGATGAAGGTTCAGTCCTGACTGAGGAAGTTTCTGGAAGATGTGCAGTGACTCCACACAGAAGACACCACTCCCTTCTGCTCCCTTTGAAAAGAGTTAATAGGATGAAAAATCACAGCAGCCAAGATTCGCCCCACCCTGTCGTTAAACTAGAGAGCAGGGGCGCAGAGCTCAGATGAAGGAAACAGACCTCAGGTTGGTCTGACTGAAGACCAGTATCTGAAATATGATTTTCATTTGAAAGTTGGACCTAAATGTTGCCGACAGCAACCTTAAAAAAATCAATAAAGAAAAGGGGGGATGAGAGTATAGCGAGAAAAAATGCAGACACTTATGAGTTCAAGACCCTGCGGGACACTCCTGAATATTTTAAATATCTTGGGGAAAAAAATGAAAACCGTTTCTCCCAACTTAAACCAGAGAAGGGAGCCTCTTTCTAGTCGGCAAATCCTTTGAGGCAATTCTTTAAATTATTTACTAGCTTTTTGATTATATTTTATGGTGGGGTGGGTGGCAGGGGGAGGAAGAGAGGAAGAGAGAGCTGGGTACGAAGTAAGTAGGAGAAACTGGCTGCTGACATTTTCAATATCTGTCTAGAATATTTTAAAGCCGCTTGGCTGTTTGAAATCTCAGTCTCTGGCAACAATGGACCGCTGCCTCCCCGCACTTCTTTAGGTCATATTTGCATACAAAAGACCGGCTGCTGAGCAGCTATTATGCTGCAGAGCCACAGCGGGCCTGGGAGAGGCCAGGTTACCAGCAAGTGTAAAGAACCCACAGAGACCCCATTAATTTTTCAGGAATTCTCAGGCCCTGGCCTTTTAAAGGCCAGTGGGGAGAAATTCCAGTCTGCAGCCTCCCCGCAGTTGCTGCCACTAAATGTTGAGTCCAAATTGAGGAACCCAGAGTGACAGGGCCCCTCTCCTAATTGGGGGAGGGGACGTCCGACTCCTGACAGTTGAGGTGAGCAGCACCTCTGTGAAGAGCCCTGTGCACCAAGCTGGGGAGAAAGCCCCGTGCGGGCACCCAGCGCTCCCTCGGAGGTCCAATTTCAGGAAATTTATTCCAGTTGTAAGCCATTAGGTGCCAATTTTTCAAATCAACCTTATGATTCCAAAGCCATGAAAGCATTTGCCACCTAATAGACTTTGGAAACCTTCTACGGGGCTCAGAGCTGAGCGAGTGTTCTCTAAAAGCATCGCAATAAAGCTTCATCTTCTTCAGCATTCTCGGGTCTTAGGGAAACGGATGTGTGGCTAAGTACAGCTGGGTTTCTGGCCTGCTCTGACCCAAGAAGGTGCAGAGGGGCAGAAAAGGCCGGAAAACAGGAGAGAAAGGCATCCAGGCGCCGCAGGGATGGCCTCGGCCCACCGCCACCACCGACAGGACGTCCTGGTCACAGAGGCTCTGTGGCCCCTGAAGGACATGCCCTCCATGGACTTTGGGCAAGGCTGGAGTCGTGGGTGCAGAGCTAGCAGCATAAAGCCTGCCGGCCAGCAGCTTCCTCTCTCCCTTCCCGTCCTCCATCCACACCTGAACCCCCAAGTCCAAGAATCTTTTGGCTTCACATGCTATAAAAACAAAAGTAGCTTCTGATAAAACCCAAACCAGGGTCTACCTCAAATATCTTCTCCATTAAGGAAAAGGGCTCAGGACGATCTCTGCCTTGAACGGGGCCTCTGTCATGTGTCTCGGGCTGGCTCTTGACTCAACGAAATGCCTCCTCTAGAGGTGCCTTAATTTAGGTTTTCAAAAGCAGTCACCTAATCAGGCTAAGTAGATTCATGACAGTAATGAAAGGCACAATAACAGCTCCTGCCTAAAACTCTTCTCCGTGGTTCCATCAAAAAAGGCATTTTTTTTCTTTCTACAGGATACAGTCAGGTAGTCCAAGGTGGGGGGCATTTCCCAGGGCAGGTATAAGGTGAAAATGGCCAGCAGGAAGCAAGGAAGCCACACCTGCACCTGCGAGGCACACCACACTTTCTCATAGTCTCCCATGCCAGGTGTGCACTCCATGTGCTCTGTCACAACTGAAGATGGAGACAGACTGTGCATGCTCATGCTCTCTATCTGCAATGCTGGGGATCAGACCCAGGACTCTGTCCACACTAGGCAAGCACTCCACCCTAGAGCCACATCCCCAGCCCAACAGGGACTGCTTCCTACTCAGAATCAAAGACTTTCTGGGATCTTCCTGCCAAGCTGAAGCAGGAGGCCCCGAAGGATGTCCACTGGACCAATCTCTGGGAAAAGAGGAAGGAACAAAACAGAGTGGCCTACCAGGAGGCCTCAGGGCTCCAAAGGGTGTACCAAGGGGTACCAGTGGGGGAAGGTGGCCTGCCCGCCCATCCACATCTCCTCCTCGGGCTAAAGAGGCTGGGTCATACCCAGTGAGGAATCCTCCCTCACAGAAATGGATTTAACCATATTGGACCCCATCTCACCCTCTGTCTGAGATCCAACCACTTCTGAAAAAGTAGCCTATTTCTTTAGTTGGCTTCTTCTCCAACACAACTCTGCTCTTCCACCTCAAGGTAACTTCTTTCCCTCCTTCCTCACTCCAGCCCCACCCACCCCATCCCCCAAACATAAGCCAAGGAGATGAAACCATTTCGAGTCCAGAAAGTATTTACTGAGGCCAGGCGTGGTGGCGCACACTTGTTATCCCAGTACTCAGGAGGCTGAGACCAGAGGATCCGGGTTTGCAGCCAGCCTCAGCTACTTAGTGAGGCCCTCTGAAACTTAGTGAGACCCTGTTTCAAAATAAAGAATAAAAAATAGGGCTGGGGGTGGAGCTGGGAGGTAGAATGCCCCTGAGTTTAATCCCCAGTACCACAAAAAAAGAAAAGAAAAGAAAGTATTTATTGAATATATGTGTGCTTGTTGAACTGAACCAAACTAAACATGCAAGGAGACAAGGTAGAGACATCTTAGGTTAACAGAAATAGAAGATATTTGGGTTATAATCTATGCTGTAAGGAATGCCCACGTAAGAATCCAGAAAGGATCAAGTAAATGACAAAGGAGAGGGGCATCCTGTTTGTATCACACAGAGAATGGCGGAACAGATGTGGTGTGAAGGATGGGTCAAGCCTGACTACACTGGGGGGGTACACTGGACACATCGGAAGGGGGTACACTGGACACATCGGATGGACTGTCGGGGTCCCAGGGCAGAGCAGGATGCCAGGGCAGCAGGATCACACTGTGGAACAAACAGAGGTGAAGAGGACAAAGTGGTTGGGTGAGACTGAACTGGGAAGAGCAGGAAGGCCAGGTAAGAGAATGTACTGGAAATTTTGATCAGGGCGTAATCGTGTAAGGCAATGCTCATGCAGAAGTAGCATAAGTTGCCAGGGAGGAGACTGAGGAGCCAGAAAAGTAGGGCCAGAGCACAGGGGACTGAGGCAGTGGGGTCAGTGGGGCCAGAGACCTGGGGTGGTGGGCAACCACGTCTGGACTAGAGGCAGCCTCGGTGGAAACTGAGAGGCCTGGGCCGAGATCTTCGAGACAGGAGCTGGTGACAAGTTTGATGGGGGTGGCTTTCTCAAAACCCTGAGAACCCTCTATATTTTACTCATGCTGGAAATCCCCCAAGAGCAAACTTTTTCAAGTCATTTCAAAACCATTGGTCCTAGTCAGACAAAGCTTCTAACCAACCTGCCTGCCCCCCCCCACACACATCCACAGTGCTGGAGAACCCTGCCCAATCCCCACCTCCAGGTGGGAAACAAGACACCTTTGGAGAACTGGGAAAGCCAGAGTCGCAGAAGGGAGAGGCTGGATGGATCCAGGCTGCCTGCACCACTCCAGGGTTAAGTCTAGGGTCCAGCACACTGCAGGCAGGGAAAGGGATGCTCCCCACCCTGAGGCCTGTGGTAGGAGGGACCCGATGGCCTCCAGTGAGATCCAAGGCGGAGCCATGTGGCCACCCACCAGCCCCCATGTCACACAGAAGGAGGGACACCAGGAGATTATGTGCTTGTGGGCCTGACACCAAGTGTGGCAGGAGGGTACCGCAGCTTCTCAGCAATTAACAGGGAGGCAAGAACTCCAGCTACCCAGAGGCCTCTGCTACATTACAGGCTTAATGGCCCATGATGCTTTGGGGGCCAACATTCCCCTCTTGTTGAGTTTCAACTTGGCTAGCTCTGCACTCCGCCTAAATGGATTGCCTCTAAGGAGGAAATGCTTTAAATGATAAGGCTCATTCCGGAGATGTCCCTGCCCTGCGCAGGAATATTTTTTGATCAATAGAAGGAAATTCTCTTTTGAGTATGCAGACTCACACAGACACATTTTTCCCCCTGTCCCCACCCATGTAACCTTGCTTGGAACTGAAGGGAATTCTTCAACCTCCCAGAAGAGAACGACAAGGGTGGGGAGGGGGGGCTGGGGGCTGTGAGACATGATCTGGGCTAACATGGGAACAGCACCCACTGCTGCGAAGGCAACTCGTAGGAAGGCACCCACCATCTGCTGGATGGCTGTGACCCAAATAGTAAGATGAACTATGAGGGCTCGGACAGGAAAGGGGGCAGCAGAGAGGGGGAGAGGGAAAGGTCAGAGGGCACAGAGAGAACAGAGGAAGACAGGGATGGCAGAGAAGGGGAGAGTGAAGGAGAGAGCACAGATTGCAGCATGTCCCCCAAAACTGGTGTGCTGTACCCTAGCCCCCAGCACCTCAGAATGGGACCTTACCTGTAGGAGGGGAGGACCCTGATCTAATATGGCAATCTGGCCACCAACAAGCGTACAGGGAGAAGGCCACGTGGAGATGAAGGCAGAGACTGGGGCGATGCATCTATAAGCCAAAGAACATCAAAGATGGCCGGCAGCCAGCGGCAGCCAGGGCAGCCAGGGCAGAGGCATGGAATGGAGGCCCTTGCCCACAGCCCATTCCGGGTTTCAGACTCCAGCCTCTGGGGCTGTGAGCCAATGCACTTCTGTAGTTGGGGCACCCAGGTTTTGGTATTTTGTTATGACAGCCATAAGCAAACAAATAAAGAGGGAGGGGAGCAGGGAAAGGAGAAGGGGGAAGGAAAAGAAAGAGCAAGAGGAGGACTCTGTACAGAGCCACCATCCCCTTCTTGGAACCTGACCTTGGTGAGGTGGAGGGCGCAGGCTGTGCCTGCTGCTCGGGGCAGCAGGTGGCTGGGCAGGGGGAGGCTCCCTTGCACGCACCCTCTGCCTGCCTGCCTTCCGATCCCTGCTGCTAGAGCCACCTCTTAGGAGGATTAATTTTTAATAAATCAGCACTCTGTTTTTCTGTACTTATTAAAATTTAAGACAATGAGTCATTGCACCTGTAAGGCTTGGGTTGACTAATTACCACCGAGCAGCTGCCTGGGATGACCGTGTGGCCCTGGGGAGCAGGCATTAGGCGGTCCATGGGCAGAGCTGAGAGGAGACTGGGTGACGGCGCCGCATCCGCGAAATCTGCGCAGTCACTCTACTGCCGGGTCAAGGGCAGGGAGTGGCAGGCTGGCCCGTGGGCACATGCTCAAGGGTCACAGGAGTGTCACCAATCCCCCAGTTCAGAGGAAACAGGGCGCTGGGATGAGGGGAGCTTTTAGCCCCTGCCCCAGGCCCACAGGTCATTCCAATCTACTTTCCACTGAAGCATCTACAAAAAGGGGTGCAACGTTTGCCAAGAGAGGTTCTCTGCACTGAGGAGTGGGGGAGCATGGGAGGGGAAGCACACAGCTTCCCATCTTATCTCTGGTCATGCAGCCAAGACGTCACGGCTGGGTCCACCCCTGGGGCCTGTCACCCTCCCAAGAACACACCCTGTGTTCTCAGTCACCCTGGCCTTCAGTAAACACACCCCACTCTCTGCCTGGAAAGCCCTTCTCTCTTCCCAAGTCAATGGTGATGACCCTGTGAAGCTTGCAGAAACCTCAGCTCCTCTTCCCTCTACAGGTTTTCTAGCACCAACTGAGGCCTGGCCCCACCCACCTATACCCACAGCCACCAACACCTGTTTCCTGTGTGCCCAAGGCATGGCAAACGGCTTGCAGGTCTCCAAATTCACACTCTGGGTCGCCTCTTAAGGCCTCTGCAAGCTGGGCATGGTGGTGCACGCTTGTAATCCCAGTACGCGGGAGGCTGAGACAGGAGGATCACAGGTTCACAACCAGCCTCAGCTACTTAGTGAGACCCTGTTTCAAAATAAAGAATAAAAAAGCCGGGCGTGGTGGCGCACGCTTGTAATCCCAGTACTTTGGGAGGCGGAGACCGGAGGATCCAGGTTCGTGGCCAACCTCAGCGTGCATGCGCACGTGCGCGATCTCTCTCTCTCTCTCGCTCTCTCCTCTCTCTCTCTCTACCTAGTGAGGCCCTCCGCAACTTCGTGAGACCCGGTTTCAAAATAAAGTATAAAAAATAGGGCCGGGGGCGTAGCGCGGAGGTAGACCGCCCCTGCGTTCAATCCCCGGCAACGAAAAAAAAAAAAAAAGAATAAAAAATAGGGCTGGGGGTATAGCTCGGAGGTAGAACGTCTGTGGGTTCAATCCCCAGTACCACAGAAAAAAGGTGGGGGGCCTCAGCATGTGCTGCTGCTTCCTTCTGGAACACTGACTACCCCTGGCCTGCTGGGATGTGTGACCTGTGTCTCCTGCCCCTGTTCAGGCCTCATGTCCCCTAATGCTCTCCCGGGATGGGCCCTCCCGGCTCTGCATGGTTTCGCTGCCTTGTCCTGCTTCTCGGCACGCCAGGCTACCCTTCATTACTGATTCTGCATGACTTTCTTACCACAGGGCCCACGGGGAAGGTCTGTGTTTCCCATCTCCAGGACTAGGCCTGTGTCTAGCTCCTGGTGCATGAACACACACACACGGTGGTACTGGAAACCATGCGAATCAAGCATTAGGGTGGGACTGGAACCCTGAGGGCTCCCTGGGAACCAGAGATTTATGGACCTAAAGCCAGAGGGCAAAGGTTCAGGGCCTCATATCATTCTGATGTCAGAGGAGAGAAAGCCACAGCAGATGACTCACATCTCTCCCTTTGCGTCTCTAGGCCACTCAAAGTCCCTTTCCAGACCGCTGGACTGCAAGCAATGGCTCTGCACTATATCCCTCACCTTCTGCCCCGCCTGCTCTCACTTCACCCCCTCCCCGTCCCACCCCCTAAAATATAGCAGAAACTTCAAAAGTTGACGGGGACCCAAGGTGAACACAAAGGCCATCTGTGAAACGTCACAAGGATGTTTGTGAGAAAAACTTGGTCCAAGTCCCCAAACACCACAAACGGTTTAACTTTTGTGTCACATAAATACCCTAAACTCATTAAATGGGAAGAAGAAAAACATGCAAGAGCACAGGCCTGCCTCTGCGAAGCTTCTATTGAAAGAGGCGGGCATTCTTCCGAGCAATGCAGCTGAACAACCAGCGCTGAGACTGGGCTGAAATTATCTGGTGGCAATTAGAAGGAGCTGCCATAGTTACCCAAAGCAAACAACCCAATACACTCGCCAGGTGCCCAGCAACCACAAAGCAGGAACAGGCATGGGAATTCTCAAATTATCCTCCTGTGGCCTGTACCGTGTACCTTCCCACACACCGAGCCTGGTTCAAGACACGGTATCAGCAGCAATTAAGAGCCCAATTAAGTTCTGGAGTTTACAAGGTGGCTGATCTGAGCTATAGGCTGAGCCACTGGACTTTGGGCTGATGGCTCAGAGGTAGGAACAAAGAGAATACAAGAGCCGAGGGGGTCCTGCAACATGTGTCCAGTGGTTCCCAGTCAGAGACCTTGAATTCCTTGAGAAGACACCAACCAGGGAAGCTTTGCCAGCTTCCAAAAGCCAACCAGAAACTGCACCCTGACCCGTGTTCCCTGCTTTTGACTAAAGCATTAGTAATACTGGTTGACCTGAGACTCTGATAGCCACTGAGAGGTTTTATATAGTATATCTTCTGTGTGTATACATATACACATACATGTATAAACATGTGTGTGTGTGTATATATATATATATATATATATAAAGTCAATCCATTTTAAATACACACAATATGATCTGATATGTATTTCTACGTCGACATAGACAATCTGACTTCAATCTATCAAATCAGAATTCATGTAACTTCCCAATATTTATTGAGTAATTGGTTTTCAAGAGGAAAATCTATTATTTCAGGACCTAGGGTATCTAAGGGAAACATGACTTAAAAAGAATTGGTAGAGATGTTAAGAACACTCAAATAACTCCTACTGTGTCACAGCTGGGAAATCTGAAGACTTAGAGGTGGAAGAGACTTTAGAGTTTCTCAAGGAATACTTCAATAGACATTAGTCCTGTGAGATTCTCCTTAAAGAATCTCAAGTTCAGGGAAGTTCAAGTTCAGTGGCCAAATAAGTTCAGGAATCATTACCTAACTTAACCTGTTTGAAATTAAAATACTTGGTAGCAGAGTAAAGGCTCTGCAAAGTTCTGCATTTAGAGAAATTTTTTTTTTTTGGTACTGGAGATTGAATCCAGGAGCATTCTACCTCCAAACCTATTTTATTTATTTTGAAACATTAAGTCGCTGAGGCCCCACTAAGTTGCTAAGGCTGGCCTTGAACCTGCGATCCTCCTGTCTCGGCCTCCCAAGTACTGGGATTACAGGAATGCACCACCACACCCGGCCCAGGGAATGTATAATTCAGCAGTTGCTACGTTTATTTGGCTCTGGAACCTGTGTGTCTTCTAATACCTCTCAATGCCTTGGGGAAATGTGGCCCTAGGGGAAAATGGCCAGTACTCCATTTGGAGTCCAATTCAGCCCAGAGAAATGGTGAATTTGGCAGAGGTGGTCAGTCTGACTAAATGTTACAATTCTAGGTCTTGGAACAGGATGCTGCCAAACTTCTTTCCCCTCTCCACTCAACTGTCAGGAACTCTCCAATGGGATGCCCGTAAATCCACGGGGCCCAGCGCGCATGGAGATTGGGTGGGAAAATATGATGCCTGTTCCCAGCTCAAAGAGCCTTGGCCGATTCAGATAAGTTTTCCTGCCAAGATACTTAAATGGTTGAGAAGGACCTAGAAGGCAATCATCAGCTTAAAATAAACTCCTAAGATGACACAGCCCTGGGAACGACATCAACGTTTCGCAGTGAAGGTTTGCTGACCCAAAAGCAGCAGGCCTGGAATTTAGCTTCAATTATGCTCCTGAGTGTGGCCTTTGGCTAGAGTCTGTGACAGAGACTAAACCTGCAGAACAAGGGAATCGGTGGTGCCCTGGACTGCCTTTTAGAGATGCTGTGGGGTAAGTACAGGCATGGACATAAAAGTGTCCAGACTCTTCCCTTCCTGTCTTCTGCTCTGTATCATGAGCTCCCTGCAAAGGACAGAAATTGCTCTTCAACATCTTTGTATCCCCAGAGATAAGCTCGAAAATGTTGATAATTGCTACCGTTAAATGGTGATGGTTTGTCCCATATTTTTATTTTGCTGCCCAGAAATCCCTCACGTTGGTGGCATCTGCTCTAGTCAAGGGTTCCGTGGGGGCAGTCTCCATGGGGCCGCTGGTCCACCTTTATGTACAGTAAGAAGTCACATAACAAAAAGCTTCTCAGGGATCCTTCTGCCACATCTTTCCCTCACTTAGTCTGTAGAGCTTTGTCCAAAAAGTTTGTGCATAACATCCATACATGGGCATCGGCTGGGATGGGAATTGTGTGTGGGGTTGCGCTTGCATGTGGGTACATGCTGGGGAGAGGACAAGTCCCCAGGTTCCCCGAGGGTATGCTGCAGATCAGCACGAGGCTGGCTCTGCTGAGCGCGCCATGCTGCCCTACTTCTCAAAGTGCATGCAGGAGGCCAACAATTCACAACTGCACTCCGGGCTCCCCGCTGTTGCTTCTGCTGCCCTCCGTCCCCCGTTGTCTCAGGTCCCAGCTCACCACGATGCTCAAGAACATCTCTGTTTGTCTTGGACTGACTATACACAAAAACCTAAACACGCAGGGGGCACAGGGAGAGGGAGCTTGTTTACAGATGATCTCTGTAACGGCTGTATCTTTAATTCATAACGGTCCCATGAACCGGGCGAGCGGTGGACAGGGGCCCAGAGCCACCCCCGCCCCTTTTTCTAGGGTTTTAAAACACAAGCGGCTGTGCAGGAAGTTGGTTTTCACAAAAGCAAAAGAGAAAAACATGCTAATTCATGAGCAATGGCTTCAAGTCCCCAGTTTCAAGTCTTGGGATGGCTGCCAACGGGTCTGACCGTGACCACAGCTCCCTGTGTGAGCGTTGGGGGGCAGGGGCTTCTCTGCATTATTCAGGGGTGACCGCAAAACCATCTTCTGTGCAAAGTTACCATAGACAGCAACCGTTTCATGTGCGAGCTGCAACAGACAGCTGGCTGTGCTCTAGACGGAAAGGAAGTCCCAGCGGGGCCCCAGGGCCACACGGACAGGGTAAGGAGGGAACTCGGAGCTGCTGAGCTTCTCGTGGGCGCATTGTGAGGGCTTTACAAGGTAGGCAGGGAAACCCAGGCCCTCAGAGGCCGCCTAGCAGCCTCAAGGTCACGGCAGGAGCATGTTCCGGCCAGGTCTTCTAATCACGCCACGGGAGCAGCAGCAGACAGGGCCAGTATGGAGCAATGGGTCAGAGCCCCAGATGGAGCCAGGCTAGCACCCTGCTCCCCGGGCCAGAGGGCTGGCCTGTTGTCTCTGCTGGCTTCAACCTGGTGGAGAGTTCAAGGGCCTCCAGTGCTGCCTGGTTATGAAGAACATTCTGTGGCCAAGGATCTAAGCCACAGACTTAGGTTGAAGTAGATCTCAAATAAATATGCCACTGGCGGCTATGAGGAGGGCCAGGCAGGCTGGAACCGCTCACGACCGCCCCCGAGGACAGTAAATGGAAGCACATGGCCCCCGCACACCAGCACCATCATCCAGAGGCAGGAAGGGGGCGGGCATGCGATGACCCACAGTTCCGGGTTGTCTCAGGGGCCGCAAAGACACGGGTTAATCATCACCCAGCCCCAGGCTCCCTCAGTTCAATACCACGCCTAAGGGACGGCTCAAGCCCCGCACAGAGCTCGTGCGGCAGCCCTCTCTGCTCGGCTCTGGCGAGGCGGCTGCTTCACTGAGGGTCCTGCCCTGTGAATCAGGGCCCCTCTGTAAGTGTCAGCCTAGGTAGACAACAGCTGGGTAACAACACAGGGTCCGTGCAGCCCTTTCTGCTTGAGGTAAGAACTTCTCCAACTAGCAGTGGTATCTTTGTGGTACTAGGGATTGAACCAGGGGTATTCTACCTCCAAACTACACCCCCAATATTTTGAAATAGGGTCTTCCTAAGTTGGCCTCAAGTAGTGGTTTTTTTGACGAGGAAAAGACACTAGTCCTGAGGTCAGAAGTTGGGATCCTGGCTCTGCCAACTGCTAACTGTACAACTATGTCACATAACCTGTCTGTGTCTCTCTTTCCTTGTGTGCAAAATGGGAATTACAATAATACCTACACAAAGACTGTGGTGAGGATTACTAAATGAGCGAACACAGAAGTCTGCCTGGTATAGGGTGCATGCTCCTAAGCCAGTGCTCCTGCCTGCTCTTGCCACTGTTCTGATGCTGGAATTAAGCTTCTCACGTCGCCCTTCTCCTAGGCCGAAATGAATAAACAAAATCAAATGTCCCGTGATCCCGCTGACTCCTCCCTGCACAGTAAGTTTCAGGGATATGGCTCAACCCCAAACTATCTGGTAACAAATAAGGCCTGGCTGCTCATCACCTGGACAGCAAGAGAAGAGATGGCAAGCCTGGCAACCTGCCAACAGATGCCCTAAAAAGCTAGATGGCCGCACTGAGGGGAAAGATCACAAGCCCAGGGAGAAGCCCTTCACCAGACACCGCCCCTCAGCCAGGACTGCCCAGGACATCTGTCCCCTGAACTGAATCCCCCTCTCAGCTGAGGCTAGACCCTGCATCCACGTCCCAGCTCCCCACATCTCTGTGAGCAGGACCTGGTCCTCACCTTTGAAACAGGTACTGATGGGCCCACCCTCATGGGGTGGTTAGAAGAAACAGGTAAAACGAAGCACAAAAAGTACTTTGCTAGCATCGGGCACGCTGTAGGTAGTGAATAAATGGTAGCTATTATTGTAACTGCAAAACTGAGAGAACCCAGGCCTTCTCTCTTCAGATTAGAGCCATTATAAATACCAGTCTCTTCAAGAACAGCATCCCTCCCACCTCTTTCCCTAAGTCCAGAAAAGACAGTTGTCATTTAATGATCCTAATCTCCCAAGAGGGAAAGTAAGCCGGGCGTGGTGGCGCACGCTTGTAATCCCAGTACTTTGGGAGGCGGAGACCAGAGGATCTGGGTTCACGGCCAGCCTCAGCTCTCTCGCTCTCTCTCTGTCTCTCTCTCCTTAGTGAGGCCCTCCGCAACTTCGTGAGACCCGGTTTCAAAATGAAGTATAAAAAATAGGGCCGGGGACGTAGCGCGGGGGTAGAATGCCCCTGCGTTCAATCCCTGGTACCGCAAAAAAAAAAAAAAAAAACCACAAAGAGGTAAAGTAAGCGGGTGGATTGGAAAGACCACTGCAATAGTGTGGCTGCCCTCAAGAGTCCAGGACCCGCAGCTAAGGGGTCTCTGGCCTGGAGTGGGGCTCATGCAACCAACAGGCAGAGGTCTGGCTTCCAGTCTGCCACTGGCAAGGTGGTCCCGGGCAAGTCGCTTCCCCACTGTGAGGGTGGACAAGGGCTCCCGTGGTCCCTTCAGGCTGGAGAAGAGGGTCCCTACCATCCCGGTAAAGAGGAGAAGAGAGGTGCAGGTGCATGGCCTTGGTGGTGGAGACCTGAAGCCTCCAGCCTCTCTGTCTCGGACACCAAGCTGGGCATCTCTCCTGGGAGTCCAAGGAAATCAGCTGAGCTGATTAACAAGGTTCTGCAGGGGAAGGCTCGTCCGTGGTTTTTAACTGGAGCCTGATGAGTGGGAGTGTGGCCAGAGGTGCCCACCCTCAGCACAGATGGCCTGGGTGACAGGGGAGGACCACTCTTCAGAAAAGCAAGAGAAGGGACATCACTCATGGGAACGGCCAGCAAAGTCCACAGGGGTCAGAACTTCTCTTCAGCCCAACTCCCCAGTGCCCAACGTTCTTCTTCCCCATGGCGTTATTTCTGGGACCAGAGAGGTGACTGTGGAGGTGACAGACTGTGCCCTGGCCCTTCCCTCTTTCTGAAAGGCCCCGACTGCCCCTGCCAGGCAAGAGTTGCCAAGAATTTTAAAGGCCGCAGCTCACAGCCTGTGATGAAGAAAGCAGGCCAGGTCGAACGGCTGAGCCCACCTTCCTGGAGTTCCCCAACTGACAGGTGCCTTCCCAGGGAGCCGCTTCTCTTCACTTTACATCTCGCAGAGCAGCAAGGCATCAAAGCTTTTCTCTGCTGGCCTCCCCGTTTTCTCCAAAGTTTTCTCAGCTGGCCTCCTAGAGACCAGGGTCTGCTCCTCTGCGAAGATCAGCAACAGCTAGCAAAAGCCTCTGATCTTGGGAAAAGGGTGGAGAGGCTTACTGTCCAGAGATGGCAGCTGAGGCCGCAGAGATGTCACAGGACAGATGGGATGGAGGGATCTGCTTTCAGAACACCCCAACGACCCACTAGGGAAGGGCAGCCTACTGCTTCAGAAATAACAACCAATTCTTTCAAGGCCCCTTCCTCAAACACCCTCACTCACTCCGCTGACTGACTCTAGCTAAGGAGCTCATTTGTACATTTCAGGACAAGATCCTCTGCCAGGAAGATGGCAGCTTCCCTGTGAAAGCCCTACCTTAAAAGTGCACCTACCCACACACATGCCCACTCTCTCACACAATCACCAGGCAATGTGCAGGGCTCTCCTGCAGAGAGTTCCAAACAGTCTTCCTTCCAAGGAGTGTCGGCATCAAGCTAAAGGCAAAGGAAGCCTGAGTCTGAAGCCCTGCACTCCATCGACCCCAGGGCTTCTGGGCTCTTCCCTGCCTCCTCCTCTAGCCATCCAGTGCCTCCTAGATTTTTTTTTTTTTTTTTTTTGCGGTACTGGGGATTGAGCCCAGGGGCACTCTACCTCCGAGCTACACCCCCAGCCCTATTTTTTATTCTTTATTTTGAAACAGGGTCTCACTAAGTTGTGGAAGGCCTAAGTAGCAGAGGCTAGCCGCGAACCCGGATCCTCCGGTCTCAGCCTCCCAAATACTGGGATTACAAGCGTGCGCCACCAGGCCCGGCTTCCTCCTAGATTATTAACAAGGGACTATTAACTTCACCTAGATTATTAACAAGGGAGAGAGGCAAATGGAGTCCAAGGGGAACTAAGAGAATTGTGTACAGGTACCTCCGTCACCTGCCGCGCCATCCAACCCCATGTTAAAGAAAACTGCGCTGGTTCTCTGAATCATCCTTTTCTTCTAGCTAAGTATCAGGAAAGATAGGGGGAAAGGGAGAAAGTTTGGGGAAAGTAAAAATGATACTACATTATGTTTGCTGAGTAGATGAGCACACATAAATGCACAGGATAAACTCTGTATGAATATTCATCAGAGTAAGAAGGAGTGGAGCAGGGGAAGGGCGAACTACAAAGGGACCTTCACTTTTTCTTTTCTTTTTTTTTTTTTTTTTGCGGTACCGGGGATTGAACCCAGGGGCGTTCAACCTCCGTGCTACAACCCCGGCCCTATTTTTTATACTTTATTTTGAAACCAGTTCTCACGAAGTTGCGGAGGCCTCACTAGGTAGAGAGAGAGAGAGAGACAGGGAGAGAGCGAGAAAGAGCTGAGGCTGTCTGCGAACCCGGATCCTCTGGTCTCCACCTCCCAAAGTACTGGGATTACAAGCGTGCGCCACCACGCCGGGCCGACCTTCACCTTTTCTATACGGTTTTCACTTTTTCAAGGGAGCCGGACTTCCTGTACTACTTCATGCGAGTTAACAACACTTCTCTTCTTTTCAGCTGGGAGATGCCATGTCCAGTAGCCGCTTAGCCACTAAAGGAAATAAATCTTTTTCCTCCCTCTTCTTTTGCGTTTTGAAGAAAGAAAAGAAAACCCTGCTCCCCTTCGATGTTGAGTTTGCTGAAGGTCAAATCCTAGTGCCAATAAACTTTGATAATGTCTCTATAATTTACTATTTCTTACAGGCTCTATAGCTTTTAATTGCAAAAGCTAATAATTTTTCACTGCGCATTTGCAGCACGTGGAAGGAAAAAAAATCTGTCGTGTCTGACGTGTCTGAGCTAAAACACTTCATTTTCCTTTCTAGTCAGTGAGTGAACTAAAAATTACTTCTTGCAAATAGATGCATATGTCTATAATGGACACATAATGTATGTATCTAAGATCAAGCCTGGGGGAAAAAGAGAATAAAACAAAGATAACTACCCAGAGAGTGGTCAGCGTGATCTGCTAGCAGAACTATGCTTTATTGCATGTGGCTATGTTTGAGAAACTCTTGGCCTACAAGGTCAAAGATTATCTGGGTGACCAACCAATAAAAAGAAACAAATTCTAGCAATCCCAGTCCCCCACATATTTGAGAAAATTCTCAAGGTGGGGAAGAGCTGCCACTCCGGCTCTGACCCAGGACTGGGGTGGGGAGGGGCTGGGGCTGGCGACGAGGCCAGGAGGGAGAATGGCCGCTCATCTCTCTGCAGAAGGGCTTCATTCACACCGCAGCAGGTTGAGCGTGTGCATTTCTGCACGCACAGGGCATGTTCTGTTGGGATTCCTGCAAAACTAGGGCTGTGCTGGGGGATGCAGGATGGGTGGGTAGGTACCAGTACCTCAGGGAAAGGGCCCTGGCCTCTGAGTTAGATAGCTGAGTTTCAATCCTAGGTGGCTTTCAGCCAACAGTGCAATAATGATGTTCTTAATGATGAAAAAGAATACTCAGCAATGGGTACTAGTGACATATGTGCCGCATATCGTGCTAAGCCATTTGCATGCGTGATGATCTTGTGTGATCTTCCCCCCAGTCCTTCGCTCATACCTGTTACCCTCGTCTCGCAGATGAGGAAGGCTTAGGGTGATGAGAGGGGCCAGTCCAAGGTCCAAGCTGGTAAGTAGCAAATGGCACCATGACAGGGCCACCTTCACCCCAGCTTTGGGACTCCCAGAGCTAACATAAACCAAGCCCAACAGTCAGGTGTTGCCCTCCAGGCCTCTACAGTGAGGCCCGAGGACAAGCACACCCGGGTCCCACGGGAGGTGGGACAACAGCTCTCTGATGGGGTCTTGGCTCCTCACACGTCCCCTCGTCTCCTTGGCTTCACAGACGTGTGTCGCTTAGGCAGCAGGAGCCCATGTTTCCTGCCACCGGATCCTTCTAACAGGGGTGAGAGAGGTGGGAATCGAAGCCTGCCCACAGCTCCGCGCAGGCTCCCCGCCAAAGCCCGCCCCACACCGACTTCCTGTTCACTTTGCCTCATGGATGATTTTTAAAGCTTTTTAATTGTCCTTAATAAATTACCTACACGTGCACAATTGTTACAATAGTTTCATTAATTTTTCTCAGTGCATATAAGCTGTTTATCACAGAAGTGTTAATGGAAAAGAAAAACATGTCAGGCAGGCTCTTGCTCGCGCACTCCGGGCTGGGGCAAATTAATGCTTATGGGATTGCTTTCCCACACCACAAACAATTAGGGATGTCTTTATTTCATCCCGGTAAACCATCTTTCAGCAAGGCCAGAGGGATCGTGCCCACCAGAGCGCCCCGGAATTGCCTGCTGAGGGAGCAGCCCAAGGCCTGCCTCCAGCTTGCTCAGTAACATGTAACTTTATCTCCGCTCTCCTCCAGTAGAAATTGAAACCGAGTCCTCAGCACTCACAGCCAGCCCCACTCCAACCCGGAGAGACACGTCAGTGATATTTCAGATGACGAGCTTCTTGGTACTTGAGACTTTCAAGCAGAAATGAGTTTTCAGGGATTGGGGGGAAGGACAAAGGTGGCAGCCAAGTGTGTGGGTCTAGAGCAACCGTGGCAGGGACTACAGATGCTGGGTTGTGTGGTCCACGGGGGAATGACAGGCTGGTCTTCCAGCTGCTCAATGGAAAAGGGGAAGGGGCTGCTGGGAGCTTGGATCGAGTACCTGAGACTCCTGGGGTTGTGCCACATACTTACCATCTGACCGGAAATTTGGCTGGACAGCTGGGTTAGCTAGGCCTTACTCATGTGACACTAAGTGCCAGGACTTGGTTGGGTACACCCATACAAAGCCCTCCACAATAGGTTGGGTCCACTTTCCCTGGGAGTCACCCTTGCTCAGCAGGGTGATTGAAAATTCAAAACCTAGCCAGGTATGGTGGCGCACGCTTGTAATCCCAGTACTTGGGAGGCTGAGACTGGAGGATCCGGGTTCGCGGCCAGCCTCAGCTACTTAGTGAGGCCCTCCGCAACTTAGTAAGACCCTGTTTCAAAATAAATAAAAAATAGGGCTGGTGTTGGTAGAATGCCCCTGGGTTCAATCCCCAGTACCGCCAAAAAAAAAAAAAAAAAAAATTCAAAACCTGAATGTTTGGAAGCCAGCTGCAGTTAAGAGGGTGGCCAGGCTCCTCTGAAGCACACAGATGTTTTGGATTCATCTTTTAAGAAGAACTCAGCGGTAGAGCTTATGCGACTGTGGCTACACAACAAAGCCCATAGCTGTAAGGGGTGCCCCAACCTGACCCCGGCTCTCCTCCCCAAAAGTTCATCTCCTGCCACTCCAGATTGCGTGGCGTTCCAGACACACTGAGCCATGGTGGCCCATGTGGGTTTTCTCTGCAGCAAGTTCTTCTACTTCCATCTGTTCTTCCCAACTCTCACTCCTCCCTCAGAGTCATGCTTCCTGTCCCCGATGGAGCCAGAATCATAGATGTCCCTACGGCATGTAGGTGCCTCTCCCTACAGCTTAGTATACTTACTATACTACAAGAATATTCCCTCAGTAGAATGAATGGTCAACCCTTGCTCCAACTGGTGTTCCTCGGGGTATCAATACTCTATCACCACAGCTGGGACCTAAAAAGCTCACCTCCAGGGAAAAGCCCTAAGCTACATGCTTGGCACCTCTGACTCTGGGACCATGTGTCACAGTCCCAAGGTGGTCATTGGTGCAGGGACAGAACAGAATTCCACTCTTTCCTTGCAGCAGGTCCTTCACCTCAAGCGTCCCAGTGCATTGAGCATAAACCTAAACTTCCCACAGTCTCCTGGAAGAACCCACGTGACCGGGCCCCACCCACCTGCCCAGCCTTGCCTCCATCACTAGCTTCTTATCCCTGGGGTCCTCAGGATCCTCTCCCTTCCTTCTGTTTCCTGAACTCACAATGCTTGGTTTTTGTCTTGGGGACCCCATGGGCCATGCCATCCGCCTGGAAATCCCTGTCGTTGGATGGGCACATGCTTCAGAGAGGCTGCTCTGCCCACTCTGCTAAATAAATACCCTCACACCCCCAACCCACTCCCCAGTCCCTCTCCAACCTAACACTGTTCCATTTCCTCTGTGCACTGATCAGTCTACAGTAGTGCATTCATTAACTGGGCTTCTCATTTACAGCCTGAGCCTCCAAAGAGCTTGCCATCTTGTCTCCGATCCCAGAACAGGGCCTGGCACATAGTAGGAACTCCTAAATACTCGTCTCACGAATGAATAAAACTCATGTTGTCACAGAACAAAGTGTGGTCTCCTAAGCCCCCGAAGAAAAGCTCCACGTGCTGAAAAGCCGTCTGGTTCTGCGGCAGGAAGCCGGGGCGCAAGTGGGGATGAGGAATACTCTGGAACTAGAGGACACACCTCTGGGGGGCACTGGTAAACACTCGGCACGAATTAACAAAACTAGTTGCATGTTAATATATGCTGCCTCTTCCTTAAACAGCTTATGAACACTATAATTTTCTTCACTGAGACACTGTCTTACAGAACCAACTCCCCTAATTACAGACGTTTGTATGCATTATAATCTTTATACAATTAAACCTACTAAAAAGAATAAATGGTTAAATGCCCCCTTGCCCTGTCGCTAACCCATCCTTCTCTTAACCACCAAAACACAAACAAAAAACAATAAACAACAGCACAATGAAAAAACGCCTAACCAAAGGTGCAGAGCACACCAAGTTGAGTTGTAAACAGACGCAAATCCCAGGACATTGAAATTCACGCTGACTTAGAACTTTGTCGCTACAGGGGGCAAAGTCAACTTTCAACTTCAAACCCCGGCATCTGACAGCTCAGCGTCTGACTTCTGTGGCACATGAAAGGCTTTGCCTGTATCGTACAAAATGTCTCATTTCAGGAGCAAACATCTTCCTCACGCAATTCATCTCTAGACACAAACACACAGTTTGGTGACCCGGAGGAAGCTTTTCTGGGATCATCTCTGAAATTTTTCACAAAGGCATTCCTGGCCCAGGGGTATTTACCAGGAAGTCTGTGGTGACTGCTCCGGAGCCAGGCAGGTTTAACTGACTGTGCATCCTGAGGAAAACACTGCGGGTGGAATTTCGATGAAAAGGCCCAGGCGCCAGCTACTGCACTGAGGCTGACACCTCCCTCTAACATTGAGCACCGTGGCGGAGGGAAGGGGCATCATGCCCTGTGCACGAGAGAACCGAGCCAGGCCCTCCTGTTTCAGGTAATGAACGGGCCCTGAGCACAAAGCTCTGTTATCTGAACCCCTGAAAAGTTGGTGCTTGCCAAGGAGAGGGGCAGAGAAGCTTCATTACAGCTGCAGAGGGGAGCTGCCCTACTGACCTTCCAACCACTCCAGGGGTGTTGAAAGGCCCCTGTTCCTACCCAGATGTGGCATGCAGAGGCAAGCCAGGCCATGAGGCCTTCAGACAGCCAGAATCATAACTCTAGCTCTTCCAGAGACAAAGTTCCCTGGCACAGCAGCGGGGCGGCATAGCACAAAGTGCTGGGCCATCTCACAGCTCTGCAGCAAATCTTGCTGGGCACGGGGCACCTCTCCACGCTGAGTGCCTGTGTTTTTGTCTGTGGCTTGGAGGCGATAACAGGATCTGCCTCCCAAGGCTACTGATGGCGCCCTGTAGATGCTCCTCGGACATTAGCTGGGGATATCAGGCAAAGGAGGGTCACTGTGGCTTTGGTAATGCTTGGCCCTAAAAGTTTCCTTGGGTCTTTTCAAAGTCTTGAAAGCAGATGGGTCTGGGAAAGGAGGAGGGGGTTGGGATCGGCAAGCCTTTAGGTTTGCCCATTTCTCTCCTGACTCTAGCTTCTTTCCTGGCTCAGCCTCTTGCCTCCCCCACCCCCGACTCAGTGGACCCCAGCTGTAGCTCCTGAAGCTTCCATTAGGGCATCCGACACAAACACCATTGGATTTATGGGGGAGAAAGGCAAGGCATCTGCTTAGTTTTTCTAGAGGAAAGAAGCAAAGCGACTTTGGCTGAGGTTCACTACACCTGGGCGGGTCGTGTCATCCCTGGCTCTCATCCAGTCCTCACAACAAGCTACTGTGGTATGATACACTTATCCCATTGCCTCTGGGGGAAGTGGCGCTCACAGAGGGGATATGGTTTGCCCAAGGACACACAGCAAATTGTTGCCAGTGTCCAGCCTAGGGCAGTGCAGTCCAGTTGAGAGGGCCTCAGCTTACTCTTTTTTACTTACTTACTTACTTACTTAATTGGTACTGGGGATTGAATCCAGGAGCATTCTACCTCTGAGCTACACCCTCCAGCCTTTTTTTTTTCTTTTTAAACAGGGTCTCACTAAGTTGCTGACAGTCTTGCCAAGTTGCTGTGGCTGGTCTTGAACCTGTGATCCTCCTGTCTCATCCTCCCAAACACTGGAATTACAGGTGACGCTCCTGGCACCAAAACTCTCCCCTCTGTGGAATGGAGGCAGGCTCTTCCAACTCTGTCCTGTGAATCCAGGCTCAGCAAGTTCTGCATAGTGGAAGTTTTCTGCACAGCATCCTCTCGCCACAGCTCAGCCGGAAGAACCTTCCCTGGGCCTTTGTTGGGTGATGGGGGTACAGGTTGGCGGCTGGAGAAAGGCAGTTCCTGCTGGAGCCACATGTGCCACAGCAGCTGCCAGGAAGTCTCATTAGTCAGCACCAACAGCTGCTACCCCGGAACACGTGGCACCAACGGAGAGGCGCCAGAGACCCTGCCGAACCTGGGGGTGGCTGGAGAACGGGAGGGGCCAAGGAGAAGCCGGACTCAGAACCTCCAAGGGGCTCAGTATGCATCCTCTCTTCACCCTTGGCCAAAGCCACAAATAAGTGACCTGAAGCCACAGGTCCCTCCCAGCCCACACTGCCCCAGCCCAGACCCTGATTTTTATCAGGTATCCACATCAGGAGCGGGCCCTCAGCTGCTGAAAGGCAGAGGCATCCACAATCAGGAACACAGAGAAGCTGCTGGGGGCAGCAAGCTGTCCCCAGGGCCCTGAAGCCCTGAGCCACCATGTTCTGTTTCCCTGGGGGCTGGGAAGGAGCCAGCAGGTGGGAGGTGACTCCTAACCTCTTTGAGGTTGGTTTGAAGGAGTACCGGCCTCCTCCAGTACCACTTTTCCTCACCCCTTAAGTTTTGATGAGGGCAATTTCTATCAGCACTCCCCGGCTCTCCTGTCTTCAAAGCATCCAATTTCCAGCACTGTCTGCCAGAGCTATCCCAGGCCCCATGCCTGCCAGCAGGAGATGCCATTCCATACACCTGTCAGGAAGAAAGGAAGGGGAAGATGGCCCCAGGCCAGGGCCCTTCTCGCTCTGACCCACCCCACTCGTGGGGCCTTTCCAAGGTCTTTTCAACATCCTCTCTGATTTCATGCAGTCTCATCTTGGGCAATAGGATCTGGGATTGTGAATGTTTCCTACAAGAAGAAAAACACCTATTTCTTCTGGGGGAAACCAAAGGGGAGATGGCTGACTGGCCAGGCTGACTTCCCTATGGAAGTCAACGAACCTCATGCTGCTTAAGGAAAATAACCCTGAAACAGAAACCTCTCCAAGTTAGGAATCTTCGAGCCACTTCCCTGGAGAGGAGTGGAGTTATTCTTACTTGAAAACCAAGAACGTAAATGTCCCTAGAAGATTTATCAAAATTTCCCATGATGATGTACAAGACCAGGAGCCCGATATGGAGCCCAATTTAAACATCCAAAGACTTCAAGGGAGTGTGCTGGAGGGAAGGGAGGGGATCCCTCCACGCTGGCATCCTCCCCGACGCCTCCAGAGGGAAATAAATAGTGAGATAATAACAAAAGAAACCCCTCCACATATGGCCTTTGCCTAAAACAGATATGAATAACAACGACCACTCCTGTTGCTCATGTGCCCACGTGCGCCAGGCAAAATGTTCAGTGGTTGTCAGATCCCAATTAGCCAACGCAAAGCCAGGGAGGAGGGAAAAGAGGAGAATAAGGCTGAGAGCAAAGGAAAAAGAAAGTGACCACGACAGACATGCCTTCTGCCCTGGCCATTACAGAGGGACGTGGTCTCCCAGGGTTCCCTTCTCCTGAAGCAAGCAGGCTCCATGAAGTTCCGAGATTCATGAAACCGTGTAGCCCTGAAGCTGAGATTCAAACCCGGTGCCCTGTGGCTGCAGAGGCCCACCTGTCCTGATACTATCACACTTCTCTAAGAGCCCTGCCCCACTGTGGTTAGAGGCCAGCCGGCCTCGCTCAGATGCCAGGAGAGGCCAGGGGTCAGGGGAGCCTCAGGGCTCACGTTGAACACTGAATGGATTTGAAAAGTCTGCCTTGGGCTCGGAGAGAGTGTGAGCCCTCCCTCTCCCTGCTCAGCCATCTTGTCCTTGTGAGTCACCAGCCCAGGCGAGGGTGTGGGTGGTTCCACAAACCAATCCCTGTCAATGGAGACAAAACATAAAGCCTCCATCCTCATGCCCGTGGGTGACCCGCGTCACCACCTCCTACAAAGGACTGTGCTGCCTGAAAACACGGTCTCCAGTGCATCCAGGTGCCCGCAGTCCCAGGGGAGGCCCTGGCCCAGGCGGCTCGCAGCCCCACGCCTCTCTGGGCTTCTGTTTTCTCAGTAGTAAAACAGGATCATCCAGACCTACTCCCTCCGATGTTTCTGCAGCTCTGAAGTACCCAGTGACGCCAACTCTCCAAGCACAAATGAGGGGTAGCTGCGGCCTCTTTGGGGACAAGAGGACCAGGGAGGAGCCCGAGCCCCCAGCGGCTCACTCCACCCAACCCTACAGGGCACACTAGTGAACAAATACCCGGCAGGCTGAGGACAGAGCGTGCGCACCGCACAGCCTGCCCTTCACTAAAGGCCGCGGGCTGCCTGCCAGCAGTAGGGCTCTTCCGCAAAGGTCTCTGCTCTTTAACAGCGGTGTGAGTCCCGCCTCCTCTTGACCTCTCTTTGTCAGATGCTCCGCAGAGCCCAGCTCTGACCCAGCCAGGAGAGTAAGCTCAGGTACGTGCACACACGCCAAACTCCAGGCGCAGCCGTCTGATGAACAGGATCAGATTGGTGCTAAGCCACAGATACAAGGCCAAAGGAGTCCCCAAGTGGCAAGATGATAACCATGGAGCTGTTTAGAAAGGAACAAGGGGCTCATGGCAGCTGGACCCAGAAGTGGCTACCCGCTCATTTTCTGCCCTGTTGGCGCCCATCCCGCCTCATGGGCTCATTTCAGGAAGAGTCCTGCCTCCCTCCCTTCTGAGCACAGTTCACACTGCCTTGCATGGCCTCTAGGTCAAGAATATCCATGGGTTATTTAAGATTAAAATAACCGCCTGACTCTGGAGCGACCACACAGTGTGGACCACTCACCCTACCTGCAAGCCACGGGCAGGGAGACCCCACTGGCCTTGAATCTCAGCCAGACGGCCCCCCACGCTCCCCACACCAAGTATCACGGGCACAAGTTCAAAACGTGGTTCTGATTGCTGGAGATGGGCACACACCCTTTTTCAGTTATCTTCAACTCAGCCACATTTATGGTATCAGTAATATGTGACAGGCATTTATATGCTGGGGTCGCTTTACCCACTGGGTTATAAAACTCCAATTTCTCTTCATTGTTCCAATTTTCCCTTGGGCCCTCACACACTAACCCAAGACTTTGGGCCATCCCAGGAGAATCCTGAAATTTATTCACTTACTGGTAGGGAATAAGTTACTCTTGAGAAATGACCCTAAGTGTGACCTTCTTTTGGGCTGTGAGCTCCATCAAGCCAAACACCCTCTCCCAGTGCGAGCATGGGACCTGCCTGTCACTCTCCATTTGATCAGTGAAAGTCGCCTCCAGATAGGACTTTATGGTACTGATGAGGAAGGCTTGGGTTGGCCCAGCTCTCTCCCCCTACACATCCAATCTCTATCCTCAACTAAGAAGGCACTTTCTGCAGGGTCCTCTGAGTCAGGCTAGACTAGAGTTTCACTAGGAAATGCCACAATCCAGGGTGGGTACAAATCCTCATCCAGGTCTACAAATACCCCAGCCTCCAACCTGTAAACTCCCGTTAAATCACATCGCCTTGATCAGAGCTACCAAACACCGCCAGGAGCTAAGAATTCCCCAGCACCCACCAGTGGGGACAGACGGTGCCTCGATTCACATCTCAGGACTCAAGTGCACAGACACACAATGTGCCTCCCTCTAATGGGAGAGCTAAGCCCTCAGGCCAGAGCAGACTGGGATTTCTACGTGTTTCCTGACCCTCTGATTAAACCCCATATCTCAACCCACTTTCGTCTTTTCATTTTGCATTTACGCACGCTTGTAATCCCAGTACTTCGGAGGCTGAGACCGAAGGATCACAGGTTTGCGGCCAGTCTCAGCTACTTAGTGAGGCCCTCCGCAACTTAGTAAGACCCTGTTTCAAAATAAAGAATAAAAAATAGGGCTGGGGGTGTAGCTCAGAGGTAGAATGCCCCTGGGTTCAATCCCCAGTATTGAAAAAAAAATTCCTCAGAAAGGGTGTTTTGTTTCCTTAACTGAACAGTGGCTTTCAAAACAGTCCTGACCTTCCTGCCCCTCCCCCTCCTTGTCACCGAGCAACAGAAATTAAATTGATTCCCGCTATCAGCGCTCTGCATCTCAGTGATTATGCCCAGCCACCAGGAAAGTCAGCTTTTCTGCTCCATCCCACCAAGAGAAGCCCTGTTGCTAAATTCAACCTCACTGCTCAGGAAGGAGGGGGTGTAGGAAGAGGGGATACCCGAAGGGCACAGGTAACAATTTATGGCCCCCTTGTCACTGAGGTCTTATCTCTGCGGCCAGACCCTTCTGAGAAATGGTGGCTGTTACTAAACCCCAGGAAGGCTGCCCCTGGAGACCCAGCCGTTTAGGACAGGTGGCCCAGTGGGGAACAGAAAGACTGCGGTGGAGAGTCACCCTGCCCTCACTAAGTCCTCTCTCCTTGGCATACCACCACCCAGGTGTTCAGGCTCAGGCAAGCCACCTGCCTCGACTAGAGATAGGGCAGGGGAGGTAGACACTGCAGCAAGAAGTGAAGGCTAAAGCTCCCCAGGGAGGCCTTTCCATAGCCACCCAGTCCAAGTCAGGACCTCTTCTCCCTCTCATACAACACACTGCACTTTCCTTTCAAAGCTCCTATGACAATCTCTAATTGCACATATGCATGTGCCTGTCTGTCTAATGCTGGTCTGTCTAATGTCGGTGTTCCCCACTAGATTAGGTCTCCTGAGGGTCAGACCATGAATCCTCTACCTGGCCACCCAGTAAAAACAACCTTCCCCTCCTCTCCCCAGGTCCTCGTGCGCATCCCCCAGTTCAATCCCCAGGCCACCCCCTCGCCATGCCATGATCCCCGGGAACAGCAATCTCACTGACCAGCCTCTACCGGAGCTGGAATTCGAATTTCAATCTGACCCAAGTTCCGTTATTGGCATTGAAGAGGTCTGGCTCATCCAGCCATCTTCCTGACGACTTGGGAACAAAGGCCAAGTGATTTCATTTATTATTTCCACCTCACTTTGTTCCAAAGGGATTGGAGGTGTCTTACAAAACTATCTTTAACATAATAAAAAAAAAAAGATGAGGAAGTGAGTTAGGATGGGAAAAAAACATAAGCTGGAAAGTCATGTTACCGCCCAAAAGTGTATGTCACAACTGATAAAGGCATTCCCAAGAAATCCCAAATTCCATCCCCGGCAGGAAGATGGGAAATATTTCTTCTGATATTCAAAGGGCACTTCACCTGCCATACAAATATCTCAGTTCGACCTTGGGAATTCATCGACAATGCACACACCAGGCTCCAGGCTGTAAGTGTCTCTGATGTCCTTGAGTCCGATGTCAAATACCTCTCAGCCGGGGAGAGGCGAGTGGCTGGAGTCCACCCAGGAGAAGGGACAGGAGGGGCGGGGGGAGAGTTTTCTTCTAAAACCAGCGCTCATCTCTCTGCTTGCACGGTGACCCTGTCTGACCTTGGGTGGGACTAGATGCTCTCCATGTGTTCCAATTCTAGAACTTTTATGGTTTTATGATTCACTGCCGTCATATTCGGAGGATGGTTTCACTAGAATGTCCATAGCAATCAACTATCTTTTACTTCCAAGCTTGGACTCGACTTCCCCATTCTGCCTGCGCTCACTCCCCTGCCCCATCTCTCTTGGGTCGGGCTGTCCATACCCAGGGTTCCTCTGTCCCAGGTGCCGGTCTCTCAACGTCCATCTCCCATACCTGCCATCCCCCCTCTTAGCAGAGCCTGGCCCCGCTGGGTCTTTCTCCCTTTATCCATCCAGCTGGGTATCAGGATTTAGTTTGGTTTAGTCCCCTGCCCCCATACTTCAGAGAACACAAGTACAATAGTTTTTCCCAGAAAAACTGCTTCTTCTATGGTGTTCCCGATCCTTGTCATAATAGCAAATATTTACCGAGTGCGTATCCTGGGTCCCACCCTCTATTGAGCCCTTTTCAAGAACCCACTCCTTTAGTCCTTACCACATCCCAGAAAGCAGGTTATACTTTATTATTCTTCCTACCTTACAGGTCAGTACACTGGGACTCAGTGAGTTAGAGTCACTTGACCAAGGTCACGCCAGGATTCGATCCCAAGTTTGTCATCCCAAAGCTCTTTGTGTGTGTGTGTGGGGGGGGGGGAGTACTAGGGATTGAACCCAGGGGCATTCTACCTCTGAGCTAGCTACACCCCAGACCAATTTTATTTTTTGTTTTGAAACAGGGTCTCGCTATGTTGCTGAGAGTCTCACTACTTGCTGAGGCTATCCTTAAACCTGTGATCCCTCTATCTCAGCCTCCCAAGTACTGGGACTACAGGCATGTGCCACCATGCTCCGCATCCCAAAGCTCTTAACCACTACACTGTGGAATGATGTCTTCTTCCACAATCCATGAAGAACTTTCCTGATTTTAACTGCTTTGTCACTCAGCCACAAATTTCTCAGACATGTATTCATTCCATGAGTTATGTCTGTAGCTCTGTGGTGCAGGTTAGAAGCTGTGGGTTTCATGGTCCAGCAGACCTGGACTCTGATCCTTATTCAACACCGCACAACCTCTCACAGCTGTAGTTTCCCATGTGCAGAGGAGAACTAGTAAGCCCTGTGTCTCCCCAGGACACAGCCTGGTTATCATACTAGTGTGGTACTTCCTAGACAAGTAAAGACTCTTCCAGGAGGGACGAACTTACCTCCTACTCTCAGGTCCTCTGAATGAAACATAAACCCATCACTTGGTCCTGTCTAAAGAGCAATGAACCGATCACAAGGACCTCAAGACATTCCAAAGGAGCCTCGTGTGCAACAGAACTGCCCCAGGCCTCCCTGTGGACGTGCAGAAACGATTTTCTAATTAAGCAGTGAACGTGCTGTATTGACTCTAAGTGTAAGAGGAGCTCAGGAGGGGAAGGTGCTGGATTAGAGATGTACGACAGGAGGAGTGAGCTGGGGCGGTGAGGCCAGACCACCTCTGGTGGCCCTGGCTCCTCCCCTTCAGTCTCTATAGAACAGGACGAGTGACGTATAGAAACACTGATCTCCTTGTTCTGCTTAAAACCATCCAAAGCTTTCCATGGCACTTAGAACAAAACTTAAGACTTCTTCTGCTGGCTCACAAGGCTCTCCATGACATAGCTGCATCTTCCTCCCTCCCCAGGGGTCATCTCACCTGCCCTCCTTCTGATTCTTGAATCATCAAGCTCCATCCAGACACAGGGCCTTTGCACTACCCCCTCTGCCCCAGATCTGCCCAGAGCTTCTGAGAGCGCCTTCCTGACCATCCCATCGGAAGCAGCCCCAAGCACACTATTACTTTCTTCGTAACAAAGGGCACAACCTGATATTTTTCTTTTTTTCTTTTGCCATCTGAGTACCTTCCCTCAACCCTGCACTAAAATGTATGTTCCATGAAAACATTTATCCCCCTGTGTCCAACACGGCGCCTAGCATACTGTAGATACCCAAGAAAAATCTGTTGGGAGTATGTTCACTGCAGCAGTATTCCCAACAGCCAAGAGATGGAAATGACCTAAGTGCCCATCCATGGAGGAAAGGATAAAGAAAGTGTGTGTGTGTGTGTGTGTGTGTGTGTGTGCGCACGTACGTACATATGTATGTACGTACAATGGAATACTATTCAGCCTGTTTTAAAAAAGGACATTCTGTTATTTGTGACAATGTGGATCAACTTGGAGGACATTAAGTTAAATAAACCAGGAACAGAAAGAAAAATACAGCACGGTCCCACTTAGATGTGGAACAACAACAACAAAAAGGTAGAATTGATGGAAATGGAGTGGAATAGGGTTATCAGAGGATCAGGCGGGGTGGTTGATGACGGGGCAAGGAGAGATGCTGCTCGTCAAAAGGCACGAAGTGTCGGTGAGACAGGAAGAGTAGGTTCTAGTGATCCACACACAGCATGAAGACTTCAGCTCATCTGAAAGTACTGTATATTTCAAAATTGCCGAAAGAGATTCAAAGTTCTCACCACAAACAAATGATAAGTATGTGAGGTGATGTATACGTTCATTAGCCTGACTGAATCACTTCACAACATATACATGTAACATAACATCGTGTTGTACTTCCTAGATACATACTATTATTTATCAATTATAAATTTAAAAAATTTAAGCATATCATTGCCTACTTCCAAATTTAAATTTAAAAAAAAATTTATACCAGTAAAAAACCCTCACTGGGAGAGAAGCAGGAGGAAGGAGCAGGACACAGAGAAGAGGCGCTTCTTGGGGGCTGACAGACTCTGAAGGCGGACGCCGGGAAGCGCCCCCGTCAATCCCTCACGGGTGCGCATGAAGGAAGACCGTGAAGCTAGGCAGGGCTGGGTGGCTGTGTACAGTGAAGAGATCTCTGGCCTTAGAATAGGGGACCTGATTTTACAACATTTTTCATACTTTTTTGGTTTCCCAGGGCTTCTATAACAAAGTACTGCAACCTAGGTGGCTTAAAACACCAGAACCCACTGTCTCACTCTTCTGGAGACGAGAAGTCTGCAAGTGATGGGTTGGCAGGGTTGGCTCCTTCTGAAGTCTCCGAGGAGAACCTTCCCACGCTTCCCTCCTACCTCTTGTAGCTGCCAGCCCTCGGTGTTCCCCGGCCGGTGGGCGCATCATTCCCATCTCTGTCGCTGTCTTCACAGGGCATTCTCCTGTGTGTGTCCTCTGTGCCCAAACTTAATTTTTTTTTAATTTTTGTAGTACTGGGGATTGGACCCAGGAGTGCTTTACTGAGATATACCCCCAGACCTTTTTAAATTTTTATTTTGAGGCAGGATCTTGCTAAGTTGCCAAGGCTGGCCTCAAACCTGTGACCCTCCTGACTCATCCTCCCAAGTAGGTGGGATTACAGGTGTGTGCCACCATGCCTGGCTTCCTTCCTTTTATAAGGCTACCAGTCACTACATTAGGGCCCACTCCAATCCAGCACAATCTCCTGTTAACTCATTAAATTCCCAAAAATCCTATTTTTTTTTTTTTGTGGTACTGGGGATTGAACCCAGGGCATTCTATCTCTGAGCTGCACCCCCAGCCCTATTTTTTATTCTTTATTTTGAAACAGGGTCTCACTGAGTTGCAGAGGGCCTCACTAAGTAGCTGAGGCTGGCCGTGAACCCGGATCCTCTGTCTCAGCCTCCTAAGTACTGGGATTACAAGCGTGCCCCACCACACTCGACTGCCAAAGATCCTATTTTCAAAGAAGGAACATTATTTGTGTGTGTATGTGGGGGGTGGGGTGAGGATTGAACCCAGAGGTGCTCTACTTCTGAGCTACACTCCCTGCGCTATATTTATTTATTTATTTATTTATTTTGCAGTACTGGGGATCGAACCCAGGTGCATTCTACCTCTGAGCTATACCCCCAGCCCTATTTTTTATTCTTTATTTTGAAACAGGGTCTCACTAAGTTGCGGAGGGCCTCACTAAGTAGCTGAGGCTGGCTGAGAACCCAGATCCTCCGGTCTCAGCCTCCCAAGTACTGGGATTACAAGTGTGCGCCACCACGCCCGGCTTATTTTATTTTTTAGTTCTGAAAAAGGGTTTCCACTAAGTTACCGCATGCTGGCTTGAACCTATGATCCTCCAGTCTCAGCCTCCCAAGTGTTGGGAACACGGGTGTGCACCACCACACCCAGGTAAAGTCACATTTTGAAGCTCCAGGTGGACATGAACTTGAGAAGGGTCACCATTCAACCCAGAACACCCGCTAACTCAGTGTAACACCTGCTAACTCAGTGTGCAACCACAGAGAAGCCACCAAGGAGTCCCAGCATCTCTCTCTGCACTGTTTCACCACAGGTCTCAAATCCTTTCCCTAAAGGGAGGCGGCAGCGCTGATCATGGCACCGTCACATAGGAAGGACCCCTTAGCTTTGCTGTGGCAGGAAGAAGGGATCCACGGCAGGTTGGAAAGCAGAGGTCGGTGCACCCAGGGCCTGAGGGAGACGCGTCTGGTGGAGAGGGTGAGACGGATCAGAGCAGGAGGGAGCGTGAGGGGAACCACGTCGGGAAGCAGAGTGGGTCAGCCTGGCCTGGGATGGGGACCACAGGCAGGAGAGAGGAGGCGGACACAGGTGGCGCCTGGCTGATAGACGTCAGTAATGCCCCTGTTCTCCCAGACAGGAAGGCAGGGCAGGAGACCAGCTTGGAGTCAGGGAGGTCAGTGTGAAGAAGATGGATGGGGAGGTGAGCCTGGAACATTCGAATGGAAACGTCCAGCAGGCGGGTTGTGGGGAATCGCATGGATGAAGGCCTGGCTGCAGGTGGAGGCTGTGGAGGGAGAGGGACGGTGGCTTGAGGCCATGACGTGAAGGGTTCTGGGGATGAACACCTCTGGAGAAAGGGTCAAGGGCGGGGGCAGGACCCAAAGACTGCCTTTCTGACTCCAGGAAGGGCACCCTTCAAATGCCTGGGAGTGCATGTCTCCACCTAGGGAAACACGCACGGCAGAAACCTGAGACCCCTGTGCACTAGGCGCAGAGCCTCCTCCACGAGGAGACAGCAGGCCCAGGCATAGACAGCTGAGACACAGTTGGGCTGCCAACCTTGAGCGAGCCTGGGACTCCTCTGGGCCTCACAAACCCTCCATATCAGAGTCCAGGAAACCAAGACCCCTGCCGACACTGAAATTCGGTGATTCTCACCCACCAGGGCCACATTAAGTGCCTGGTAATTCAATAATTCAATTAAGAAAGCTCATTTTTTAAGGCTTAATATTTAATGGAAGGGTTATGAAGTGCGATACAATTCGCTGTGATTAATAGTTACAATTAAAGGCTGAGCATATTGAGGAGAGAAAGGCGAGGCTTAGAGGGAACACATTTCCACTGCAAGGGGACACAGGGAGTCACACCTACAGCCTCGGGGAAGCCTTCTCTCCACTTTCCACACCCAGCCAAGCCCTGGCCAGGGCTGCTAGAGGGGGTGGTTATGTATACAGATTTATCTGCAGATTGGCCTAGGAGCAGCTGGATTCTCCTGGGAGGCAGAGCACAAAGTAGGGTCCTCTCCCCATCTCCCCAACAAATCGAATCTTGTTTGATGCAGAGCTGGAATGGGGCCCGCCCTGACCAGTGGTCTCATCCTCTTTCTACCCCAGTCAAGTCTTCCAGGAGGAGGAAAGGCAGAGAAGGAATATGATCTGTCAGACAGGACAAGGGGACAGCTGAACTCTGACAACCTGGTTCAGGGGTGGCAGGAAGTTGGTGTCTCTGAGCTCCAGCAACTCAGATGCAGGGTGCAGGGAAAGATGCAATCCCCTGGCTATGCTACAACACATCTGGCTTCCTGCCCTTCAGCTGCCTCTACCTGTGAATTCAAGGGAAGAGGTTGACAGCCACAGTACAGGCACTGAAGGGGCTATCTCCATCTGTGACCCATTGACATCTGGGTCCAGACCCAGGACAGCCAAAAGTAATCTGCAGGGATGTGTCTACCCCCAACCACTCAGTGGTGATGCCTCTACTGGGCCTTCCGGCTTACCATCCTCCAGTTACCAAAGGGGGAGGGACCAATCGATTACCATTTGATGTTAAATGAGTTCCAGCAACTGGGCGAGAAGATGGACTATGTCTAGACAAGCACAAAAGCCAGGGAAAAGTGGTGAGTGGATGACCTGAGACCTTCGGCCTTGAGAAGACAGATGCTGTGTGCTGAGTGCAGCCCTGAAGTCTCTTACATGGGAGGACGAGGGGTGAGGAGCAGGGACCAGAGAAATAAATCCAGTAAAAGCAAGGTTGCTGCCATAGGGGCATATGTGTTAGGTGAATATTTCTGAGGGAACAAATGAACACAAGGACATCTGCCCTGGGCCACTAGCATATCTTGGGCTGCAGTGTGTCAGGCCATTGGGTACAAAGAAGAAACCACCATCCTGTCCACAAGGAACATGCCCATGACGGCAGCAATACTCTTCACTGCTACTAGAGAGCCACGAGAAGAGGAAAGGAGAGCTTGGATTTGGCAGAAAAAAATATTTAAAAGCGATACTAATTAATTATAATCACTGATGTGAACTGTTTGCCATTCATGCCTAATTACTGAGCAGCAAAATGATGGTGTTTACCATTAAAAGTGCATCACGTTAAAACTGGGGTGGGTTTCCTTTGGTGGCAACAGAATTTCCAATGAATGGGCAATGTGTAGGTATTGAAGTCATGGTCATCTGCTGACAACCTTGAGGCTCTGGAGGGAGTCCCAATCTTATAAATATAAGATGCATATGACTTAAATAAGCATCGGACTGAGCAGTCACTGTGTGTGAGGTCTTCTGCTAAGGACTTGCATGCATCTGTCTCCTTTAAGACTCCCAATCCTATAAAACACATCCTACACTTCATCACCGTTTTATAGATAGATTAATTTGCCCAAGGTCACACAGTTGGGCTGTGATGGGGCCAAGAACTGGCAGCCAGACCCGCCTGCCTCCAGCGTCCGCGTTCATCACCAACATGACAACCGCAGAGAGAGCGCACAGAAAACAAGGCTGGAAGGGCACGTGCCACAGTGCTAATTGTGGCTCGCTCTCCATGAGACTAAGTTCTTCCTTTCGCTCAGCTATTTTTATGTAATTTTTAATAAACATTCTATAATGAATGTAAACTACCTGGGGCTTTGTTGTTTTGCTGGTTTTTTGTTTTGTTTTTTGAGAGTGACAGCTCCACGAGCTATGACTCCCGCTAACCAGAAGCCAAATCAGTGGTGGAGAGGTGTTAGTCCAAGCAGGCAGGGCCTGGAAAACCCCAGCCAGTCGTCTAGGCCAACCTTCAGTGCGCTGCAGCCGTCCTTGCTGTCTGGTCCCTAACAGATGGTCCCGACTTCATCGCAGCCTCCCTGGATGTCGGGTGAGTGGATGGAAGCTCCAAAAACATCCAGCTGGGAAGGACAGTGGCAGCAAGAGTCACTGGATGATCAGTACAAACATGGCCCTACTAAAATGGCCTTCCCAGCATCTGACAGCATGCTATTGGCTTTTCCTCCTCTTACTGGGAGGGCGAAATGACTGAAGTTAATCTTCTAGACATAAAAACCAAAAGTTTCCCAAACAGATCCTTCCCAGGGATCTCAGAGCTATGCTGCATTACGTGGTGGCTGTGCGGGATCAGGATGGATGCAGGGATAACTCAGAATAGCTCAGGTGCATCTACAAAGTCCTACCCACTTGGGGCCAAGCCTGTAGGGATCTTCCCTGGTTAGACTGAGGACTCTCTCAGATACAGGAGGGACACGTCCCTGCTTAACGAAGAGACAGACATGCTGGAAAAATCCGGATGGCACCAAGGAACAGGGCTATATCCAAGGCATCATCATGCTAATTTGAGAGTCTTCTCCTCTGGATGTGCCAGATTCCGATGCCCAGCTTTGTGCCTGGCTCAGGAATGCATCACAAATACAGACCGACTCACAGATACACTGAGTGGCAACGAGGTCGTTACCTGGGGGAGTGGAGGGCACTCAAATTCACAAGTAAAAGGAAATGAAGTAACCAGGAACATTTACCTGGAAAAACAGACAATATGGCGGGCGTGGAAGGCAAGGGGAACCTCAAAATTGTGCTTGCACAATTAAGCTTCATGATAAAATGTACAAAACATAAGATTTAAAATTAAAAGAACTTGATTTGAGACCCAGCTTTCTGCTACTGAATTAATTCTGTGTGCCCCTAGAAGAGTGATTGCAACCAATCACTCTAAAAAAAAAAAAACAAGTAACCAATGGTTCCCAATTTCAGCTGTGTATTAGGACTTTGTTTTTTTTTTTTTTGGCGGTACTGGGGATTGAACCCAGGGGCATTCTACCTCTGAGCTACACCCCCAGCCCTATTTTTTATTCTTTATTTTGAAACAGGGTCTCACTAAGTTGTGGAGGGCCTCACTAAGTAGCTGAGGCTGGCCACAAACCTGTGATCCTCCTGTCTCAGCCTCCCAAGTACTGGGATTACAAGCGTGCGCCACCACGCCTGGCTGTATTAGGACTCTTAAAAACAGAGGTCCTACCACCTCATCTCCAAAGAGAGATCCATGCATTTTTTTCTTTTTCCTGGTACTGGGGGAATGAACCTAGGGCCTCACACACTAGGCAAGTGTTCTTCCCCTGAGCTACACCCCCCAACTCCAAATTTGTATTTTTAAAAAGCTCTTTAAACCAGGCGTGGTGGCGCACGCTTGTAATCCCAGTACTTGGGAGGCAGAGATGGGAGGATCTGGGTTCGCAGCCAGCCTCAGCTACTTAGTGAGGTCCTCCGCAACTTCGTGAGACCCGGTTTCAAAATAAAGGATAAAAAATAGGGCCGGGGGTGTAGCTCGGAGGTAAAACGCCCCTGGGTTCAATCCCTGGTACCGCAAAATAAATAAATAAATAAATAAATAAATAAATAAATATAAAAAGCTCTTTAGATAACCCTGACACACAGACAAATTTAGGAACCAATGAAATATCAAACCCAACCAATGGTACAACATAAACATTTTATGTATCTGTACCTATATATTTAGTCTATATAATATATATATAAAATATCTACCAATATAGATATAGATATTAAAGAACTGTTCAAAATGAGTATTGGGGAGGGGTAAGAGCTCAAAAGGTCAAAAACAGAACTCTGCCTCAATCAGGGAAGCAGATTTTCACTCCTAGCACCTCACACAGGTTGTCTCTCTCAGTCCCTAGGGCCACACGTTGAGGAAACTGGCTCTATACCCTGTGCTCATCAGCTGGAGGGTGCCCAGGTCCCCACTCACACACTCTACAGCAGTTAGGCTCTTTCCCCACATCCTGAGGACCCCAGGCACACCCTTGCCTCTGTCCATGCCAGGCCCGCCCAGGAGAACTACAGAGCTTCTCTCAATCTGAGTCCTTCAAAGCAGGGAGAAGTCCCTTCGAGTGACCTGGCCCACCCTAGCTGAGCCCGGAAGCAGGGACTCCAGCCTTCAGAAGCTCTGGGTCCTGCAGGCATCTGACACTGTTTGCTTTCCCGTTGCATGGAAAGAGTTTGCCTCTTCTTAATCCCTTCCCCAAATACTTGGCCAGCAGGCCATGCTTAACTAAAACCTTCCCTCTAAGGCTGAGGAGTACAGACTGCTATTGAAACCAGGGTTCCGTGAACTTTGAGCCTTTCTCTGGAGAAGGTTTTCATCAAATGCAGATGTAAAAGGTAACAGGAGATGAGAAAGGCAGCTCCAGGCCTGCGCCCCCAGCAGCATGCAGACACTGTATGGAAATCCATTCTTCTTCCAGTCCACTCCCAGGAGGGCGGAGACATCATCATGGCGTAAGTCACCTCAGCACCTGGTCTAGCAAAAGCACTCGGCAATTTATTTCTTTTACTCGATAAATGAAAATGGACAAAAACTCAGGAACATGTCCACAATGGGGGAAAAGTTGACTCAGAACTCCCAATGCCAAAACTTTGTAAATGGAGAAGTCACAACCGGGTCCTGGGCGCCTGCTAGTGCAAGGTGCTGTGGTACACATTGCTTGCCACAGGGGATGCTCACAGAAGCCGCAGTCTGCAGCCCCCACCAAGCTGGAGGGGAAAGATAAACAGGTAGCAAGCAGACCTTTATCTTAAAAGAGCAATGCGAAATTTAAATAACAATGGTAATGCTTTCACAAGGCAGTATGTAATTGCCAAACGTATTATGTGAAGAAAAAAATGTTTCACTATTTGTCTAGGGTTATATCCTGTCTAGGACAAAACTGGTATGCGGCTAAGAACAATGATCAAAAACCTGCTGGAAATCACAACTGAACATACCCACTTGAAAACATTTTATCTTGTGCCATTTTTGTTTCAAGATGACAATCTGAAACACAAACTCAACTCTGTCTGGAAACAATTCAAGGTTTAGCTGATCATTAAGGAACAGAGAGGCAGCGTAAAAGTATTTAAAAGTCAAGGAAAAACAGATACTTCACTCTTCACTTTTTTAAATATTTCATATGACAAATTTCAGAGAAATGTAAATTTCAGAAAAACTTAGGTACAAAAATCCAAAGACCAAAGCCCGGGCTCACGCTTACAAAGCCTTCACTGGTAGAAATGTAAATTAGTACAATCTCCCTGTGGGGCAGTTTGGCAATAAATAGCAAATTGTAAAATGTATTATTATCTCCTTATTGTAAATGAATTGCTGGGTCAGAGTATAGCAGGCACAGGAGAGAAATGCATTCACAAGGGCGGTCCTGACAGCACTGGTTATAATTCCAAATAATGATCCTAATGATACTGGAAACAACCTCAATGCTCCTAACTAAGGGTTTGAGTAAGTCAATCAGAGTACATCGATAGCACAGAAACAATGGCACACACTGACACGGAAAGAGGTCTCTGACATATTGTTGAGCGGGAAAAGCTATCTGGCAAACAACGCATGGATCCCATGCCTGTAAAAGTGTGCACCACCACGCTTAGACACGTGCAGACAGAACTCTGGAAAGCGGCACCCAAACATCACTACGGGTTATCTCACGGTGATGAAAACACAGGGCATCTGCCAGGTCTTTGTTCACATCTGCTTTTAATTTTTTCTAGTGTGCCTTTTGTTTCTGTTTTGTTCTTTGGTACTGGGAATTGAACCCAGGTACCTATCATGTGTGAGGCCCTGGGTTCGATCCCCAGCATCAGAACAAAACACCAAGCATTCTACTTCCGAGCTACACTCCACGTCCTTTTTATTTTGATTTTGATTTGATTTTGAATCAGGGTCTCACCAAGTTGCTGAGGCTGGCCTCAAACCTGCGATCCGCCTGTCTCAGCCTCCCAAGTACTGGGATTATAGGTGTGCGACGCTGCACCCAGCTGCTAGCCTTTGTGTTTTTAAACAAAATCATAAAGCAGTTAAAAATAAACTTCCTTCATTTATAGATCAATTTCTGTGCAAAGTGTGGATTTTCTTCACTACTGAGCCCAGCAGCTCTAATTTTGGAATATTCCAGAATACCTCCATACAACCCACCCACCCCCCTGGCCTGCTCCTCCTCAATGAATGTGAGAACAAGGCCACTCTGCCACCTGGGAGAACAGGCTCGTGTAAGCCCACAGGTTTGTTTGTTTTTTGTTTTTTTGGTGTGTGTATGTGTTTGTGTTTTATTGGGAATTGAACCCAGGAGCATTCTACCTCCAGGCTACACCCCAACCCCTTTTTATTTTTTATGTTGAAACAGGGTCTCACACGTTCCTGAGGCTGGCCTTGAATCTGCGATCCTGTCTCAGCCTCCCAAGTACTGGGATTACAAGCGTGCGCTACCATGCCCAGCTTTTCCATGCTTTTAATCATCACAAGTGGGTCCTGAATCTGGCCCTACCTCCCATGGGGCAGGATGGATCCTGTGATGACTCACCCAGGATGGAGATGGGCCTAACTGAAGAGGAGTGGGCCCTCAAGCAACTGCAGAACAGATCAGGAGTCAGCTCCCAGGCCCAGCCAACAAGAATCCCAAGAGGCTCTGCGGTGGCATTTCAAAGCCATCGCACCCTCCAAGCAAGGGTAAGCTGCTGCCTGCCCTTGAGATGTCAGGCACAGACCGGAGGCAGCACAGAGTGGAAGCAGGGGCTGCTGACCATCAACTCTGGACTATTTTCCCTGCGGGAAGCACTTCTCCCCATCTGGCATTCACCTGGCAGGTGCGGCCTTCCAAAAGCTTCTGAAGTGTATCAAGAGGCCCAGAGCTCAGCAGGCCGTGACACCAGAGTAAGGCGTTAACGGTTCCCAAGAGCGGGTGGGGTGAGGCTGAGTGGTAGAGCAGGTACTTATCATGCATAAGGCCCCGTGTTCAATCACCAGCAAAAACAAAACGTCAGGCACAATCCCCACGCCTCATACCACATGGAGTCCAGGAGGCAGCTCTATCTTTCAACCTCTGGAGCTATGAGAACAGTTTCAAAGGATCCTCAAAAGAAGAGGAAAGAGAATGACGTGGGGTACCTACAAGTCAGAATCCCAAGCGCAGACTCCTGGAGCCTGGCTCAAGGGCACAGAGCCACTCGGTGGAAGGACTTCAAATGTCTTTCTGATTTTGCTCCTCATCCCACACGTCTAGGTCGGAGTACTGGAGGGCCAACATTTCTCTCCCCCTGATTCATTTTCTCCTTCATTCCTTGGTTTAAAGAGCTTAGCAGAAGGCAGCTACTACACTGGGCTCTTCTCTTCCCTGTAATAACGAGCTCTGAGAACACCCCGGACGGTTCAGGGTTCACGCCGCCCCTGAAGGACCTCTAAGAACTAGCCCTCCGCACAGCCAGCTGGAACATCACAGTGATTGCCCCTGCAGGAGATGTATATAATAAAAATTGAATGCTGCAGCATGAACTTCATACATACTTGTCCTCTTGGTTTATTCATCAGAAATAATTATCTGTGCTTGCTTTCACAAGAGCACATATTTTATAGGGTACATTAAAATTTAATGGATTTTTAATAATATTGTAACTACCGCAAGAGAAAAACTGGAAAAAGCCACACCACATGTCTTTGCTGCAGTTTGGTGGTTTGGCTCCAGGATCGCAGAGGAAGAACTAATTTGGTGAGGAGGGGCAGGCGGGGGAGGGTGAGGAACGCTGATGTCACATACAGGGTGGGTGTGGAACTTTTATAGCTGACTCCTGACACAGGAGATCTGTGCTGAGGTAGGGAAGTAAGGAAGATGAGGCACCAAATCAACAGACTGACTACTCTCAAATGGTAAACTGCGCTTAACTTAACCTGACTAAGGGAAGGGGAACCCAGGACCCAGATCAGATCCAGAAGGAGGCTAGCTATGAGGGGGGATCCATAAAACAGACAATCGTGGAGAGTCACCTGCAGGTCCAGTCAACAGAATGCAACTCTAGGACCGGAACAGATCTGAAATGTCATTCAATGTCTATAAATCCAAAATGAATAGATAACCACGGCCCAGAGAAGGGAAACGTGGCTCAGGGTCACAAAGGGAATTGGCAGGTGTTTATATTTCTGTGCAGGGCTATGACCATGTATGACCCAGGTTAAAAGCATGTACTTTGATCGAATTCTGATGACACAGATAATGTCCTCAAGTCTTCAATAAAATGGTCTTTCTTTCTTTTTATTTTTTATTTTTTGGTACTGGGGATGGAACCCAGAGGCATTCTACATCCTAGCCATGTTTTTTTTTTTTATTTGTTTTGTTTGGGAACAGGGTCTTGATAGGTTGATGAGGGTCTCACTACTTGCTGAGGCTGTCCTCAAACCTGCGATCCTCCTGTCTCAGCCTCCCAAGTACTGGGATTACAGGCATGTGCCACCATGCCTGGCTCTTCAACGTTTCTAAAAATGACTATTTTTTCTTTTTTTTTTGCGGTACCGGGGATTGAACGCAGGGGCGTTCTACCTCCGCGCTACGCCCCCGGCCCTATTTTTTATACTTTATTTTAAGACCAGGTCTCACGAAGTTGTGGAGGGCCTCACTAAGGAGAGGGAGGGAGGGAGAGAAAGAGAGAGAGAGAGAGAGAGAGAGAGAGAGAGAGAGAGAGGGTGTGCGCACGCGTGCGCGTGTATGAGCTGAGGCTGGCCACGAACCCGGATCCTCCGGTCTCCGCCTCCCAAAGTACTGGGATTACAAGCGTGCACTACCACGCCCGGTTAAAAATGACTATTTTTCATGAGCCAGTGTGTGGTTTTTATTTTGATAACGCATCACAAAAGATCATTCTATTTTCACTTTTCAGGAAAGTTTTCTCTCTCTATATGGGACTCAAGCCCACATAGGTGAAGACTTCCTTGCAGAATAGTGTCCTGTGCAGAGGGCAAGCTGGCGTGGAGCCTTCATGGAAGGCTAGGTGCCTCACGGAAGGCTCCTACACAAGCACCCAGTGCAGTTGTCGGGGCCTCCTGACCTGTCACCAGCACAGAGACCAATATCTATTTCTGGCCAAGGAAAGGGGCACGTGGTGGCCTGCCACCAATGAGACATCCATCCACAGCCAGGCTGACTCACCCGTTCATAAGCACACTGCCAAAAATAACACCTTGCCAAAATGATGTTTCCTAATCTTTGACAAAGTAATGTCCAAATTAAAATGAAAAAAGGCTTAAGTGTTAAGTGACGACGGTGATTTATCTCGTACTGGTTTCTATGATGCGCCACATCTCGGATGGGCAGATTTTTCCATGACATCAACTCAGGCCACATGAAGGATTAGCGGTGACAATGACGGCTAGAGAACGAGGATGGCTTTGGATTGGCTAGCCCTGAATCAAGCTCTTCCTCTGTCCCTTGGAGGCTCTGTGCCACTGAGCACGTGTCTTCCTGCCCTGAGTCCCATTTTCCTCATCTGTGACAATGGACACGATAATACCTGCCTTGCAGGGGTATTACGAGAATGACATACTTATATATTTATAAACGCCATCAATGTGTGGCTACTACACAGCAGAGATGCAATTAATGATAGCTGTCATTTAAAATGCCTGGAATTTACTATTGCTAAATACAAACTGAATGAGTTGATAGACCCTTTCAATTTTCATAGAAAGAGCTATATAATAGCAAAACTGTGTAGTATCAAAACCCAAAATATTGAGCACTAGAGCAGTAATGGCCCAATGGTCCTCTACTGGCCATTTCACCAAGACACATTTTATTGACTTTATTTCAGTGCAAGTTCAGTGTGCCATCTTAGGAAGAGGAAGAGGTGAAGGAGGAACAGGAAGAATGGATAGGAGAGGGGAAGAGAGGAAGGCCAGTAGCGGGTCTAGAAGGTTCTACATGCCCAGGCCTCGTCTCTTGCTGGTTCCTCCAGGGGAAACCTCTCCTTCCGGCCTCCTCACTATCCTGTACATGCACCAGGACTCCCCTGAGGCCCCCATCCACTCCCTACACATGCAAGCCATAACTGTGTACAGCTGGAGATACTAAGTCAAAGTAATCGCATGACCTCTCCGTGTCAACACGCGCTTCGGTGGAGGGCAGAGGACTGCCACGGGGCCATTAAGTGAGGGCATTAAAAGCGGTGATGTAGCTGAAGCACATTAACCTGTGGAGGAAGCCAGGCTATAAGCTGCAGCTCCACCGACATAATAAAAAGTAAAGAGGCCTCAGTAATGGAACCAATATTACAGCCATTGATATAAATTATACCTCGGAACAGGGGAGAAGGGGGTGGGATGTAAAAATGGAACAAGTTCAAACTTCTTTTATTGTAATAGTCTCCAGTTGAGCATAATCACCAAAGCTATAGTGCGATGCGATTGCCAAAACTAGACAAACATCTGTGAGATGGATTCATCTCAGAGGGGAGGCCAACAGCTTGTTATCATTAAAGCGGCGATGCTCGCTCCGCGATTGAACTGCAGGCCGCCTTGTTACTGCGTTTGCGGAGGCAATTGTACCAGATGTTGGCAACTATCTTCAGATAGATGACAGGCACCTGCTGTTGAGGAAATTAAGCTCCTCGTTGGCCTCTCTGATTTGGGGAGAGGAAGGCAAGGGCCAGAAGGAGTGACCCTTCCACATGCCCCATGGTGAGGCGCCATTGTGACCAAGATGGTGGGCTGAGCTCACCAGACAGGGGCTCTCCTGTCCACTCCCACCTAGCTCCTCCCGCAGAAGATCCAAGAAGGCCCCACAAGGTGCTGGAGGGAAGGTGGAGAAGTTTGGGAGGAATCAAACTCAGGCTGGAGACGGAAAGAGCTCTGCACAATCGGCTCCCTCAGCAGGTTGCTCTTGGTAACCGTCTCGGAGCATCTTCAAGAGATCCTAAATTTGAAACATGGCTATGGACATTAATCATCATTAAAAGCCAAACAGGCAATTTTCAAACCATGTCATGCTGACTCAGATGGAGACAAAGGCTCAGAGAGGGGGAGAGAATGAGGACAAGAGAGATAAATACCCCCCATGCCACCATGGACAAATAAAAATCATTAGAGCCCATCATTCATTTATCAGAGCGCCCTGCACATCAGCCGCTGGTTATTGGACAGAAATGATTCACTCCCAAGTCGGCAGGGCTGACCCAGGTCTACCTGGCTGAGGGGCGGCCTTGTAGGAAGGCACCAGTGACATGCAACCACAGAGGTCCTGGCCCCCCGGGGTGCAGCCCGACTCCTGCTTAGCAGGGGGCAGTCCGCAGAGCTGCTGGGGACAGAGCAGATGGCTCTGGCCTGGACGCCGCAAGCTGCCAACAAGGTCGAGTCAAATCTTTGCCTTCGCTGAATGTGTTAATGCGGCCCCTCCGCTGGCCACAGGGTTACTTCTCAGCATGTAGTGATTCTCCTTCCTCTTCAATGATCAGAGTTGAACCCCATGCTTGACTCATTCTCACTGACACAAGGACACAACACCCCAGTGCTGACAACTGTCCTCAGAGTGGCAGCAGCTGGGACTCAGAGGCAGGGTGGGCCCAGCCAGAACCCGGCCTTGGTTACAGTGTCATTCTGGAGCCTCCGTCTTCTCCTCTCCCTTCCAGGGCCACACAGCTGACAGCCCTGAACTGTCCTAGTCACAGCCCAAGAAACTAAATGGCATGGTCCAAAGAGTTGAAAAACTTAACAGACATGTTAAATCCTAAGTTTTCTACCTCTCCCGATAGCCCAACTGGGGCTTACTCTAATATTTAGCCACAAAGCAAAATGAAACATGCCTCTTTAGCCTGTAATTAAAGTTGTTTCATGTCCTTAACCAATAAGAACTTCTCTGCTATTTAAAAAAAAAAAAACTTCAAAGTTCCTAGGACAGAAATGACAAATTTTCAGAGAAACACTTACCAGAGAATACAGAAATCAAGGCATCAATTTAATTTCACACTCTACCTGCCTCGGACTAATTTGTGTAAATTACATTTCATACTAAGAACCTCAGCCCACGTGACCACAATGGAGAAATAAGCAGCTTGCATTCAATTGAGTTTTTGCAGGTATAAATATATAGCTCTTTTCAGTGTATGAATGTTTAGCTGAATTTTCAATACAGGTTTTATATAAAAATTTCCAAGTGCTAATTTCCACATTTTCATCGACACGTCAATGTCATTAGGTTTTTACAGACCTAAGGAGTGCAAGTTAATCCACGTGGATCCAGTTTTTTCCTCTTTTAGGAAAATGACTATAACCAAATTCTCAGCTCATGGCGTGACAAGGCTCCACTGCACAAAGCTACACAGTTTCTACTTGGGCCTCCCACGTGCAGGAATGCAGCCGGGCAGGTGGTGCGTGACGAGCGTGCCTCTGCACATGTGTTCATGGGTACAATCCTCTATAGCTAGTGGCTGCCACAACCGCCCAGAGCACCTGTCCCTGAGCAGCTCCACCTCCGACCCAAGAGAAAGCAAGACCCCAGGATGATCGCTCCTTGCCTGCCCACCATAACACTCCTTGCGTGACTGACGAGGGCTTGTGTCTGCTCCACCCTCCCTAGTCCTCGGTTTTGCAGCTATTTTAAATAATTTTTCCAAATGGATTAGAGAGGTCAGACAACTCCTTTCTGATGTGTGTTGACGTTAAAAAGACTATTATTCCAAAGAAGTATACCCGTGCCCCCAAAATAAGTTTATGCCTGACCCTAATGATATCCTCAGTTATATGAAATCGTTACTTTCTTTGAGAATCAAGTTGGGGACTGGGAATGTCTACAGCAGTAACTTACAGCCCACAGGCCAAGTGCAGCCTGCCGCCTGTTTTTGTAAATGAAAGTTAAAACTGGAACACAGCCACGCTCATTCATTTACATACTGTCTGTGGCTGTTTTGTGCTACACCAGCAGAACTGAGTGGCTGGGACAGAGACTGTACGGTCCACAGAGTCCAAAGTATGTGCTATCCGGCCCTTCACAGACAAAGTCTGTCAATGCCTGGTCCGTATGAACATGGTGCTCAGAATGGGAATACGGATAATAATATGAATAATAAATCACTACAACCCCTAGACACAGGAAGGACGCAACACACAGGAAAATAACGGTATTTCTTCTTGTTGCCTTATTTTTAAAGAACCTAGAATTAATACATTTGATCTGGGACACTTCATGCCAACCATCACTGATGGCAACTTTCATTCTGTCCTAGGTACATCTGAGGAGTCACCTGTGTCTGTTTCTTTGGGCTGCTGAGTCCCTTCTCTAGCAGATCCCATGTGAAATGCATGCAGCAAGCAACTACAAGGCTGAATTCTAACTCGGGTTCCTCAGGTTTTCTAGCACTGAAGGGACAGTGTCCACTGCCCCACTCTTGGGTCAGACACACAACCCAGGCTTGTAGCTTCTGGTGGGCATGAGGCATAAGATGGCAGAGGGGGAATGGAATGTGGCAAAAAGGGGTGAGTCTCTAAAGTCCTGGGGTGTGTCCTCAGTGGGTAACACTTGGGCAAGGTGGAGGCAGGCCTTGAGATGTGAGCTGCCTCCCTCCCTGCCCGCCAGTCTGACTATGAAGACACAGACTATCTCAAGCCCACTGAAATGGGTGGTCTCTGCTTGGTTCTTTTCAAAGACAGCGCAGGCAGGGCTGCTGGCTCCAGGGCTGAGTGGGGCAAGTCAGGCTGTGGGCTTCCTTCCACCCTCCCTGCCAACACTGGTGCTCTATGGAACCCAGGATGTCTGTCAAGCACCTTTAGCAGATCAAGGCTTGGGCTGGCGTCAAGGCAAATCATGAGAGGACCGCCTTCCAAGGCTGCGGTAGGGAATCGATGAGATGGCAGGCAGAAAGGGTGGCGCTCGGGAGGAGCTCAGGGCAGCAGCTGCAGTCCCCACCTATCAGCAACAGCTGCAGTTCCTCCCCTGCCCTCTCTACACTTCTATTTCACTGCAATTCTGTTTGCCGGGATTTCCACTCCTCGACCACACATCCCCGGTGGGCAGGGACCCCGCCTTGCCCATCTCTCTGGGCCCAGCATGGTGCCTGATACCTAGAGCTGAGCTACTGAAGGCACAGGTGGGTGGACAAGCCTAATCATCCCAGGGCCTTTCAGCATCAGCTGATGGAGACATCTCTGCTCCCCCTCCAGCATCCCGAGTGCTCCTGAACCTCCCCAGGCACTCCCCAACGAAGCCAACACCGAGGAGGCCACCCAAACACACAGAAGCAGCTAAGGGGAACTGGCATAAACCAGCCCCCCAAAAGCAACTAAAAATAGCATTGTCCAAGAAAATAAACCCAATCACTCCCTCATCGCGAAGGGATGCTACAGACAGACAGTACTGGGGAAAATCCAGTCCATGAGAAAACAGCAACTTCTATCAGAACAGGCCTTTCGAAATCACTTGCAAGAGAATTACAGCAGCGACTTCCTATGGGAGGGTAAATTATTTTAGGCGGCTTTCCTGTCTCCTGTGCCTCCTTAATCCGAGTCATATGCAAGAAATATTTATCAGGGGTGGAAATCTCCCCATAGGTGTATTTTAAGAGCAGGTGGCTCTGGAGCACCGCAGTTAGCTTTATAAAGCTGCCTAAAAGGACATTTTCAATGCATGGTCTCATTTGCTTTCAACTGATTTCTGGTTGCAAACAAACCAACCCCCCACAAATATCTGCTTTCCTGCGCTGAAGGCAGGCCTCTGCTGCCAGGCCCGCGAAGAATACTTGGGGACGCCACCATAAAGATGGTGGCTTTCCACAGAAACTTGGCACTTATCATAGCGAGAGCATTATCTTCTCAACAGAAGCTGACAATTTGTCCTGTTCTTCCCTCGAGAGAATCCAGCGAGATCACATTTGCTTCCCCTGCATGCTGTTTCTCCTACTACAACATTTCTTTGCCTGGAAAGAAAATATTGTGACTCCTTGCCATATTCACTTCATTAGCATAAGAGGAGAAAAAGCCAAATCCTCCCATCGGCCTCCCCCCCCAGAAGCTCCAGCTGGGTTAAATCTAGCAGGATCTTAGATGCGGAATTTGTCAGAGAGCTGATGGCTGGGGAGCAGGGACAGAGACAGAGAGTCACTAAGAAACCAGCCCCTTAAAAATCCAAAAGCCGTCCACTTGACACAAAGAAGTGCTTTGTGCAGAGGAAGATGGGGAGTTTATCAGAAGGGCAAACCTGGTAGGAGTCAACAATCTGGAAGTTTAGAAACACTGTGTGTGGGTGTGGGTGTGTGTAGAGAGAGACAGACAAGGGGAGGGCAGGACAGAGATATGCATAGGGGAAAGAAGGGAGATTATGGTTTAGCGCCCATGTGCCAGACACTGGGCAAACTTGTCTCTTAGAACTCCCGTAAATGAAACTATAGTCCCGCCTCACAGAAGAGAAATGAGGCTCCAAACAGTGAAATCAACAGCCCAAGGTCAGAATGCTAATGGCAAATGGGAACATCCAAATTCAAACTCGGGTCCACCTGATTCAAAGTCCATAACCATTCAACCATCCCGTGTCATCTAGACAATTCCCAGGAGACTGTCAATAAGTCACAATGGTGTCCCTCCTTTCTTTAAAGAGGGAACCAACGCACCGTCCCTGACTAGGGCCAGATTTCTCAACGTCAGAGATAGACTGTCCTTTGGCTTAGTGTGATAGGACCCATTTCCATTCCCCAGCTTGGCCGATCGCCAATGCACAAGTCTGAGGGAGAAGCACCCAGCGCCTGCCTGGACCCCCACCCTGGAGGATGCACACACCTACGAACCTGGACGAGGCAAGACTCCCACTGGACTCTCAAAAACAGACCCTACCTGACATCTCCCCCACTCGTTAGGTCCATGGCTTTCCTTAGACCAAAGACAGAAAGAAGAGCAGGGGAGAAGATTAAACATACGCCCAACGTTCACCCTCCTCACGCCCTTCCCTTCTCTGGGGCAGCTGGGTGTCTCCTCTCTATGCCAAGACCTGCCTGGGAATCTGCCCGCTCTGGAAGGGCCTTGCTGATCTGCTCACCCTGTCCAGATATTGCCTTAGTTCTACGGAGCTTTGGCTGCAGGCACAAATAGCTCATTTATCCTGGGCGTCAAAGGAATAATGGACTCCACGCAAGGAAGGACTCCAGATAACTGAGTATCTTCTCTTAAAGCCCCATCCTAAAAGGAAAAATCCTAATTTTACCATTTGGAACTACTTCTCCAGTGACCGCACAGCCCTGCCCTCTGATACAGAAAGTCCATTCATCCTGCCACTGTTGACTGAGCACTGAGTACTGCCCAGGAGCGGGGCCAGTCCTGGTGCTACGGGGCCAGTAAACACACCCAGCCCCTCCCTGGTGGAGTTTGCAGTCCAGTTGAGGCAAAGAGGCTACACACATTTGATTGTTTTTCTTGATATGTCAAGATTCCCTCTTTCCTATTCCCATTACAGATTCTCTCCAATCTTGGTTTTTGGTTTTTCCCCTTTATGACACAGTTTGTATAATTTACTTGCTTGTTTGGAGCTGGTCCTTCCCTATCCCCATCCCATGTTAAAACTTACACTACAAGTCAGCAGAGGTCTTGTCTGTTTCATTTACTGATAGGCTGCTGCTCCTAGCTCAGTGCCCGGCATTCAGAAGACAATTGAGATCTGCTGAATGAATCAATGGACAAGTGAATTGTGCCGAGGCTGCAGATGCAATGCTTTCTGGGCCTAATGAGGAGGGATGGTCGTTTCCCTGCACTAAACAGCCCCACAACGTGGAGCTTGAGAAGATCGAAGACTTTGTTTTTATAGGTTTTTTTCCCTCCTGCTTTACACTGAGTTTATTAACATCTTCCTGCCTCTTAATATTTGCTATAAATTCAAAAGAATCCAGAAAGCCAAGCTTATGAGAATCATATGTAAAAGGAGAAAGAAAGGAAACTTAAATGAGGATGTGAAAAGCTCTCCCACGAGGCAAAATAAATGCAATAAACACATTAGTGGATCGATATATTTAAATGTATTTTAATAAACATCAGCTAAGTGATAACTGGGACAATTTCCAGATAACAACCCTTGCCCCCCGAATTGTTTAATTATTCAAAAAAGTTAAAAGAGTTCACCCACAGGGTACAACCAGAAGAATTCTCCTTTGGTCCACATCAATACAACATTTTCCATCAAAACGAGAGCAACTTGAAGGTCAGTTCCACAAACTGGAAGCATCGGGCTGAACTGGAGGTACATCCCATCGAAAATTACACAAAATGAAATCTCTTCATCCTTATGCTGTGAGGATCCAGGAAAGATTTTTCTTTTCTCTCTCTCTCTCATTGTTTTTGGGGGGGGGTGAGGGAATGGGGAACAGGGTACTGGGGATTGAACCCAGGGGCATTCTACCTCTGAGCTACACCCCCAACCCTTTTTATTTTTTGTTTTGAAACAGGGTCTCACTAGGTTGCTGAGAGTCTCCCTAAGTTGCTGAGGCTGGTCTCAAACCTTCGATCCTCCTGTCTCAGCTTCCCAAGTACTAGGATTACAGGCATGCACCACCACACCTGGCTCCAGGAAAGACTTTTCAATGTGTGTCAACCGCAGGGTGAGTGGAAGATCTGGGTGGAAGCTCACCCAGAGGATAGATGGGAAAGACGGAAGAGTGTGTGAGTGTGTGTGCACGCACATGCACACACAGGCAGGCCTACTGCCGGTAGAACTGGAGGGGCAACTCCAGAGTCTCGGAGGTGGAAAATAACAACGGCAGCTCACATTTCCAACATTTATCAAGCACTTACTCTATTTCTGGCCAGATGCTAAGAACCATAGGTACACTAGCTTGTTTAAGCCTCATGACAGTCCTATGTATTAAGTACCATTGTTATCCCTATTTTTTCAGATAAAGACACTGAGGTAGGAAAAAAGCAAGACGATCCGTCCAAGTTTACAGAGCTAGTAACGGATGAGCTGGATTTGACACCAGACAATCTGAGTATAAACAACCCACACCCCTTTCACCAGGCAATACACGAAACCAGGTGGTCAAATCTGTCAGCCTCCTGGTTTCTGTAAATAAAGTTTTATCAGAACACAGCCACAACAATTCATTTTCATATTGCCTTTGGCTCTTGTTGTGATATGATGGCAGAGTTGAGTGGTTGTAAGAGACCATCTGGGGCACAAAACTAAAAATAGTTATTATCTGGTCCTTTACAGAAAAAGTCTGCCAACCCCTGCGCTGGAAAGTAAACAGTAGTGATTCTCAACTTTTCTATTCATGCATTCCTAAGTCCAAACAACTGAAGGAACCGCTTGGAGTGACCAGGTATGACAGTCGATGCAGCCCGCAGCTATCCTGAAGTCTCGGAGTCTCATCATTTTTTTTAATTATGCAAACTCTGCATTCTGTACCATATTTATTCCATTTAACATGTTTTAAACAAATGGCCATAAAGTAATAGTCACCTTCCTAGAGGAAGATGTGCCACAGTAAATCTAAGGCACTGCAAACTGCTGGTTGGGGCACCCCATACACCCAAAAGAGGGGGACCCAGGCACAAGCAGTTCATGTGGAGTAACAAACCCTGGACTTCCTGCCAGAAGGTCTGCGGTGTGAACCTTGGACCCACTTCCATCTGGTGAGGGGTCTTGAACAAGTCATGTACACTCTCCCAGTCCTCCTTCCCTAACTTTAAAATGGGGACAGTTCTTCTATCTTACAGGGCTGTCGGGACAACTATTTAAGACAAAATTTATTTTAAAATTACTTAAGACAAAAGACACATGAAAAGTTAGGGCAAAGAATCTGAATATAGATGCCAATCCTCCTTTTTCTTTTTACTACTAAAACAGGTCTATCAATAAAAGAAATGGGGTGACCTTTTTAAAAGAGAAAATACTTGTTTCTAAGTCAGGCGTGGTGGCCTATAATCCTAATACTTGGAACGCTGAGACAAGGAGGATCACAGGTTCGAGACCAGCCTCAGCAACTTAGTGAGACCCTGTTTCAAAATAAAAAACAGAATAGTGCTTGGGGTATAGCTCTGAAGTAGAATGCCCCTGGGTTCAATCCCTAGTACCAAAAAAAAAAAAAACTTTTTATATTAAAGAATCTCCAAGTTCCCTTGCAAAGGACTCCAGCACTACATCCCCCTGTGGCTTACTACACCCTTCTGACATTCCAAAAGAAGGCTGAGAATAAGGTCAGGAAGCCTCTCTGATCATTCCACACACTCATTTATTTTTCCTTAAGCAAAATGCACCTTAAATTGTGTTTTCCAATACTAACACGCTGTAAGCAAGTTAGAAAATATTTACCTCTGCCACCAATTATAAAAGACCGTTAGCGACCTCAGCAACCCCCAAATCTCTAATTTACAACTAATCCACTTGCACAAATTACATCTTCTACAACAGACCACCTAAAAGACAACTTCCTGTAAACAAACCACTCTGCTGGGTTTTTTAATCTAATTAAATCCTTATTTTGCTCTTAACTACAAGAAGCTTGCTTTTCACTATACTGGGGCAGAATTTTTTATTTTCAAGAGTCACAGAAATAATCCCCAAGTAGGAACCCAATAGGAGAAGCCTGAAGGGGCGCTACACTTCAAGCCACCATTTGCCAGGGGGCCAGAGGATCTGTTTTCCTGGGCTTCCACAGGCCACTGGCTTATTTAACACTTGCTGGCCTGTGCTCATGCGGGCCCTGTGCTGGCTCCAGTCCCAGTTGCTGGGTTAAATCAGGAAGGCAGAATGTAAATAGGTAGAAAGGAAAGAAGGAATATTTAAATCTGCCTGGTGGTGATCATGGGAGGTATTGACCATTTTAGAGTGTCAAGAGTCAGGCCAAAGTGTCTTGATTTCTCCCACCTCCCCTTTATTTAAGGGGACCAAATCATTCTAATTTGCAAGTCCTTGGTTCCAGGCAAACCAGGATGACTGAACCCTACCTTCATCCTGCCCGGGGTTGTAGGCAGAAGTCCCCACAGCCAGGAATTCATCATCAATAATATTGAGATTGCCCGCTGTGTGCTGCCTCCTACCCTCTTTCCTCTTCTATCTGTCTCCAGCTCCCTGCAACAAGTAACCAACCACCCTTCACAGCAAGGCAACAGACCCTCCCTCTAGGTGATTCCTCCATGCTGGAGACATCATGGTCACACAAACATCCTGCAGAGAAGAAAGGACCATCGCTGAGGCCCCAGAAGGGATGTGGCCGTAAGGCAAATCAAATCCCACTTTGCCAGTAGCTGGACTCTACGAAGAAAACACACAGCGGAGGAAAAATGGAAGCAGCATATACAAATTCAATCTATGCAATCTCCTATTTATTTTATGCAGAGTTTTCCTGGTGCTTATTAATGCCAGCTTCCCCTCCACCATTTAATCTCTGCTTCCATTTCATTCTTAGAGGCCTGTGATTATTCTAATTCAGCACTGGATGACTTCATTTCCGCTCAAGTACACCCAGGTCAACTTGGATAGAAAAGAAAGAGGAGGAGAAGAAAAATAATCAGCTAAAAGCTATTAAATATCAGCCGTGTGCCTCATGATTGGTTTTAAAGGCAGTGGTGAGGTTAGCAACAGTCAGAAACTCAACCCTTCTGCCTCTTCCTGAATATTAACTTTTTTTTTTCTGGGGCTGTCACTATTATGGCTTCGAATGTAAATAAAGCGCAGATTGGCAGCCCCACTTTGAGCTAATTCACAAAATACCAAGTCTGAAAATACAGAGCTGTAAAAATTTAGAGGGCAGTAACTTGACAAATCCGGCTGCTCTACAGAGAGACTATTTCTATAGGAAAAAAGGGAAAAGAAAAAGGAAGAAAAGCGAAAAGCATGCACGACCCATGTAATGGGGTATCCTATTGACAGGGTGGGGGGCGGGCAGGAATCTCCATATCAATGTTCACTCCAACAGACAATAGAGTCCGATTTCTATGCCAAGTCTAAATGAACTGTGCTTTCTCCTCCACAAGAACCACCCCTTGCACCCACTGGCACAAGCCTGAACCGTGATTTCTGGTGCACTTTCAGTTCCCACTGAACTAAGTTGAGGGAGAGAAAGCCTTCTTTTCTTATGCTAACGACTCCATTGTAAGTGACCTCTTCAGGGGCCTCCTGGAGGGCTCTGGGAAGGTGAGCTGGGGAAGGACTTCCAGGCCCTCCCCTCCTCCCCTAGCCAGCACAGGCCTCATTAACTCCTTTGCACCCAAGGGCTCCCCTGTCCCTGGCCTGCCTCCTCTTGGCCCCAAAGAACAAAATAAGACTAAACTGTACAGGGAAAGGCAGTTAAACAGAAACACTAGAAAGTTTGGGCCTCGTTCCTCTACCTACCACGCAAAGGAACACAGCACTTGATTAGCATAATCTCAAAGTTTTCCCAGCTTGCTACCCAGAAGGCACCCTATTTTTCTATTTGTATATTTTAAAACACTGTTAACAGAGCAATAATAATGTCTGATGCCTTTGCCTAACAACAGCTGGCTGTATTTTATACACTAAAAGGGAAATGGGAAGTTTTCCTGGAAACCCACTATTTCAGGAACTCCTTTATGAAATATGAAACAAAAATATGAAGATTCAGGAGAAGTGAATCCAGGGTGCTTGATCTATTTCTAACCTGTCGAACTGCACTGGCTGCAGCAGAAATCCAGGGAAGCAAAGCTGGCCAGGAGAATGTGGAGCTGTTCAGCAGGAGGCTTTACCTGAGGATCACGGGACTGGTGGGTGATTCCCCTGTGCTTGCTGCCACCTGGCCTAGAAGGTAGAGGGGGAGGATGAGGCAGCCCGGTCCTATCTGCTGAGGGGGGCTTTTCCCATGACAGAGGACAAATAAAGTCTCCTCCCCCTAGGACATACTTCCAAAGGAAGAGATTGACACAAATCAGACAGAGAATGAGTAATACACCGGGGCAGGGTCGACCTTGCTCTGAACTATCACAGAAAAAAATGTAGGCCCCAAAGTAGGCTTTGGCAGGGCCAGCCGGGGAGGGGGAAATGATCCTTCCTGGTCCGCTCCACAGTTATAACCAAAGGTCTGAGGAACATCCAGGCTCTCTAGAGAGAAGTTGAGCAGGTGGCAGGCAAAGCCCCAGCAAGCCGACTGACCGCTTTCCAGTCAGCCCACCTGCGCAAACCACTTCAGAAGACAAAGGCCTCAGGGGAGCGTTGGTGCCCACAAAGGACACACATGGCTTTTGTTCCCTAGGCCTCCTCTAAGAGAACCACACACAGTGCAGAGCTCCATTTATCTGCTACACGCATTTGGAAGTGCTAAAATTCTACCTCAGGATCACAGTCCACTTCCAGGGATATGATAACTTGCTTATTTATTTTCTCACTAATCTCTTGCCTTTCAAATTTCAAAGGCTTTATAATATTTTTATTCTAGGTACTCCTCACACATGTGGTATCAAAAGATGTATCTGAGCAGCCGCCGTGGATACGCCGCCATCACACCTGCATCTAAGGTCTGAGGCTGGAAAATAACAGACACTGGGCCTCTCTCAGAACGCGCTCCGATGACCCCCACGCCTGCGGGATAAATGAGCAGGTCTTGTGCTATTAAAGAGCCAATCTGTTCTCATTTTCAATTTTTCCTTTTTCCATAAAGCTTCCAAGCACCACTCTCTGGAGCTCAAGTTAACTTTCACAGGCCCACCCACAACCCAAACCCAACACAGGCCTCCAAGGGCCCTGCCACCTCCTTCCCACACAGCGGCCTGAGGAGCCGTCCCTTTCCACACCGCAGCCTGCAGGCCTTTTCTTCCATCAGCACTATGAGGGGCCGGCCCAGGAAGGGGTTAAATAAAGCCCTCATGTCAACCACAAACTCGGGCACTGGCCCAGAAGGGACATGGGAACCAGGGCAGCCGAGTGATAAAGGCCGGATTGTAGCAGCCCACTGAATTGGAAATGACTTGTAGGCCTAATGAAACAGAACTTTGGCAGTAAAACAGAATGAAAGGAATGAGACAATAAAAGGCAGGACAAAGGGTGCAGAGTCGTTTCAGCTTAGCAAAATAAGCTCACTTTGTTGTTGGGGAAAGCCAAAGCCGATTAGGATAAACCAATGACTAAGCATAAGTCTTCCAAACTAATTACACAGTTCGCCATGTGAAGTATAATTGGAAGCCTCCAAACGCAGGCCGCTCCGCCCGCAGCACCTAGCGGGCCTGGCACCCCCAAGCTGAGAGGTGCAGAACCACTCCAGCCGGGGCGAAGCGGAGGATTCATTCAGTTTAAAGGCCTCTTTTTGATCTCCAAAATCCTATAAGTGCGGATGTAAGAAACTGGTACTTGAAGGAGGGGCCTGAAGGGAAGGAGAAGGAAACCAGTGTGTGGAGTTTGTTTGATCCGGTGCATTGTAATCACCAAGCTGGGCTCTTCTGGGTGGCTCTGCATGGAGAGCAGGCCGATTCATTGTCTGGGACTGCACAGGCATATCAGTGTCATTTACCTGCCATTTTTTGGAATGGCCTATATACATCACTTTTGAATGTATGAAACCACGAACATAGATAACGTCCACTAAGAAACCCAAGGCAGTTAAATAAATTACTGTAGATCAATGTTTTTGACAAATGAACAAAACCTGCTCCCTGTAAGAGGCTGCTCAGTGCCATAGTGGAGCCAGGGTGTTTTAAACAGTGAAAGGAGGCGAGGGGTAGGGTGTGCAAAAACAAGTGACCATCTGGGCTCTAGCAGTGTGGGCTTCGTGATCTCAGACAACTCCCCCTTCTCATGGGGACATACCACCTATATCACTTGACATATTGGAGAACATTTAGAAATGCACTAAAAAGGGCTGGGAATGTGGGTCAGAGGTAGAGTGCCTGCCTAGCAAGTATGAGGCCCTGGGTTCAATCCCCCCAACAGAAAAAAAAAAGAAAGAATTAAAAAGCTTAGCACTGCTGAGTGTGGTGGTACATGCCTGTAATCCTAGTAGAGGCTGAGACAGGAGGATCACAGGTTTAAGGCCAACCTCAGCAACTTAGCAGGACCCTGTTTCAAAATAAAAGAATAAAAAAGGGCTGGGGGTGTAGCTCCGAGGCAGAGATTCAATAATATTAACACACAGTAACAGTATATTCGTAGTAAATTCTGAACCTCACAATCCCAAACATTGTTGATCTTAATCTAGCACATGAAACAAGGAGACAGAAGTACTATACAGTTTTTCTGGGTCTTACTCATAGGATGAGGATTCCAGTTTATAAATAGTGGCTTTTTCCAAATAAAGAATCCCTCACTGTCCCTGCATCATGGAGTCCAGAAATAAACTAACGTGGTTAAAACTGTTTTGCTTATTATATACCATGCTCACCACTATTGATAGTGTACTATTTTGGTTACAGTCTATAGATACTTTGGTTTATAACCTATCTATTTATATTTAAATACTTTCTATGTTACCAGCTTTTCAAGCTTAAAACCAACCTTAGGAATAATTCAGTTCAGAGGTCAGCAAACTACCCACAGGCCAGATACAGCCCGCCATCTGTTTTTATAAATAAAGTTTTATTGGAACACGCCCACATCCATCTGTTTCCATGCTGGCTACAGCTGTTTTCACCCTACAACAGCAGAAGTGAGTAGCTGTAATAGAGACCATATGGTTTACAAAGCCAAAGTTATTTACTATCTAGCCCTTGTAAGGTTTCCAACCCCTTGCCTCAAAAGAGAAACTGAGACCAGCAAAGAAATGATCTGTCAAGGCGTCACGGTGTGTGTGTGTGTGTGTGTGTGTGTGTGTGCGCGCGCGTGTGTGTGTGTGTGGTGGTGGTAGTGGTAGTGGGTTGCTATCCCACTGTCAGGCCCAGCATGAAGGCTCAGTGTGTGTGCGTGTGTGTGTGTGTGTGTGTGTGTGT